>CM077628.1:8211618-8426659 GCA_039566895.2 Turritopsis rubra
TGGTAGGACCAATATTTTCGTAATTATTTCTAAGGTTGAGAGTATTTTTCTTGAGTTGAATGTGGATGTTTTCGGGTGCATCTATTTTTTAGATACCTTTGAACGCGTTGACGGCAGTTGAGTATTTAGATCGTTCCTTTATTGGCAGCCATGGTATGCTGAGTACGTCCTTGACGTCCCTACGTTTGTTCCAAACAAATCCAGCAGCAGCATTTTGCACTTTCTGAAATCGTTTTTGGAGATACTCTGGTAGGTTTTGGAGAATTGCATTGCCATAGTCTAGTTTTGAAAGAATGAGAGTTGTTGCCAGCTGTTTCCTAAGATTAAAGTTTCCCAGTCTTTTTAGGTTTCGAAGGGTTTTTAACGTTGTATAGGAATTACCACATTGTTGATATGTTTATTCCAGTTAAGATGTTGATCGAACGGAACACCTAATAATTTTGTAGACTGTATTTGGTCTAGATTTTCACAATTGCATGCTATATGGATTTTGTTCTTATCAAGCTGGTGTGTACGGGAAAGTTGTTTGGTAGAGAAAGTTATTAACTTTGTCTTCTTGTTATTAAAGACGAGATTTGATGACGAAGACCATTTTTGAAGTTCATTTATGTCATCTTCAAGTTTCTTGGTTGAATATGAGAGTGCTTTTGGAATTGAATGGATGTATAACGTAGTATCATCTGCGTATTGGATGGAATTTGAGTTTTATGTGGTTTTTAGGTCTGCCACGTAGAGATTGAAGAACTGTGGATCCTTGCGGTACACCAAAGCCAGAGTTGAGGATATAAGAATTCTTATCGTCGATTTGAACGTAATGTGATCGGGGGTAGGTAGTCAGGTAGTCAGTGATCCAGAAAAGGAAGGATTTGAAGATGTTCAGTTTGTGGAGTTTATAAATTAGTGTTTTAAAGTTAATTGTATCAAAGGCTTTTGAATATTCTGCAAAAATAGCGATCGTTATTTCATCCTTGTTCATGGCTTGAAGTATATCATCAAGGAGTTTTAGGAGACAGGAGATGGTAGAATATGACTTTCGAAAACCGAACCGTGTTGATTGGTAGAGTGATTGTGGGTCTATGAATTTACAAAGTTGTTGCAATACCACTCTTTCATAAACTTTGGATAAAACAGGAAGGACTGAAATTGGACGATAATCAATTGGTGACGAAGGTTTTGTGACTTTTGGAATCGGTGTGATTTTTGCTTGTTTCGACTCGTCAGGAAATTTGTTGGTTCGGATGAAGTTATTAATGATGTGAGTCAATGGTGATATAATGTGTTCTTGTACAGGTTTTATATATTGGTAACTTGTCTTGACCTGTAGAACAATCGTTACGTATTTTCTGAATGGCTTGTTTGATTTCATCATAGGTTGCCAGCCTAAGTTTGAAGGTGTTTTCGCTAGGTTCAGCTAGATCATGGAAAACATTATCAAGTACTGTCATTTGTTTCTGGCTTTTTTTTAGTTAGTTTTTCGGTTACTTTGTTGAAATGGTCGTTAAGGTGATCTGGGTCTTCGGTTATTGGTTTTGGTTTTGGGTTTGGCTGAAGAATCCTTTGTATAGTCTGCCATACTTCTTTTGAACGTTTTGACGATAATGCCTTTTTTTAAAACGTACTTTTTGCTATTTTTATGCTTGACTTTAATTTATTCCGGATGTTTCTAGAAGCGTCCCAGTCCGACATTTCTAAGCTTTTTTTAGGCTTCAAAGTTGAAAAGGTAAGAACGTTTGAAGGCTTCATCAAAGTCTAGTGTTCTTATAAAGTGTAGTGTAAATGTAGGAAGTTGACCTACCGCCAGAGATACGTATAGCATTGCTCTAACTTGCTCGAGAGCCAGTCCTGCAGACAGTCGATGTCTCCAAATGGGCTGACACGCTGCTTTTAAAGCGCATCGGAGTGAAATATCAAAATATGACATAACTGAGACTCAAACACGGGAACATTTAATGTATGTTTTTTAAGAATCCTTCGTATATTATGGGACCGTTTCTTTCCCAGGAATGAACATTTAAATTATTAAATGTACATTCAACTTTGACTAAATCCTTTCATACATACACGAGCTTTGTTTTTATATTTTGAATTTATGTATTAACGTATATTTAAACAATACGTCTACTATATATACAAATGTATAAAGGTACCAAATAAAAATAATAATAATGCAACCAGTATGTAAATCTAATTTAATGGCACTTATTTAGAATTTGTAGACACACACTTTTAAAAAACTTACATTGCCATCTGCGTTAAATAACATCCGCGCAAATTTGAGGCGTGTTAAAATAATTTAATAAATAAGGTGTCAACTACACCATCTCGCACATCGCTTTTCTTGCTTGCGTTTGCAATAGATTTGGTATAGCAATTTGTTTTTAATCAAATTACATGCTTCATTCCAAAATCTTTCTAATTTCTAATGGATCTTTCTTTACCTCACTACACTAGAGGGATACCCACGACATTCGGGTATTATGTGTTTCAAAATTTTTACGGTTTGCTTTCGTGTCAACTTAACATACATATACATTATTTTGTTTTGTTTTTCAATGAAGATGGCGGCTGCGGCTGGGTTGACTTTCACACGTTCGCTGAAAAGCTGCATATGTTCCTCAGGAAATTTCTCTGGTAGTCCTTTAACAAGAAGTCTTAGGGTTTGTCCAATGTTATTCTTTCTTCCTCTTGTGTTAACCTGTTTAAAAGTAATTACAAACGACCTATCCAATATTTCGTCCCGTGTGTGGTTGTTCTCACTCCCCTTTTTTGTGTTATTTTATTGGTCCGGGGAAGTGAGACGGAGGAGAACTCGATCTCTCAATGGAGCCACGAATTCCTACGAGCTGATCTCTCTCCCTCTCACTTTTCTCACGATTTAAACATTTTCACTCTCTTTTCTTACATTTGAAAGCAGTCTTTAAAAAAGGGACACTGTGACTGTCGTGTAGAGAGGGCAACCTCAAAAATATATTGTGTTAGCGTCCTTTTGTCCATTAAAAATTGGCATAAAAAAATAAACCGTCAGTTTTCTTCCGTTAGTTCGTGCAGTCTTTGACAACAATTATAAACCCTCAAGTTGTAAAGATTTAGATCACAGTCTAGCTTGAATAGGAATGTTTTTAAAAGAACAGCTTTACAACAGATATGCCTGAATCTAGACTAGACGTGAAATATATGTGTTACAAGGCATTTTCCATTCCCGGTGTGAGAATATATTCTCGTCATGTTTTAGTCAGCTGATTATCAGAGTTGGCTTGCATCATCATGATGAAAATTTTGAAAATATGTTACGAGTAGTATCAAGGGAAATAATCAGTAAAGAAAAGAAATAGAATGCTAATGAGACTATTACAGCGGGTGGTTTTCTTGGTATCTACTTTGTTATTCTAACTGTTCCATGTTTTATCTCAGAATTGTTATAAAAATTTTAAGTATTATATTGCATGAAGAAAATATAATCTCTGTTGTTTGGGAATAAAAAAATATATCATAGATTCAATCCAAAAATATCATAAAGGCTGGCGGGAAAATATAGTTGAAATGAATTAACTTTTTCAGCGGAATCTCCATAATCACCTAGTCAGATGTCCAGAAATTTCTTGACAAATCTACCATGGAGGAGGAACCATTGTTTTTTAAGCCATTTTGTTTATTTTCGAGCAAGTTTGGCACTTTACGAAACATTTAACAATTCCCCCCTGATTGAAAAAATGAACTGAATTTTTCAGATAGACAAATCTCAACAAATTAAAAAACAAATGTAAACTTTTGGTGCATTGCAAGGGTTTTCTCTATAGTAATATGTATGCGAATAAAAAAATGTTGCCTCATTTGTCTTTTAAAATAACTTTTCTTTTTTTTTTTGCTAAGGGCTCTTGACCAAGGTTAAAACTTTTATCGTATATTAATATACTAGTATAGTGTGTAAAATGCTTTTACTGGTTCCTTTCCCCATTATTTACCGCCAGCCCCACCCGTGCTTACCGTCTCACAAAATTGCACATGGGAAGTTGTATCTGTTGTAGAGCTCGAAAAAATGCTCAAAAAATGTATGGAATCAGGTGTTGCCGACAAACCGATACAGAAATACTGCAGATTGACGTCATGGTAGTGACGTCTCGGTCAACTCGTCCTAAAAAAATTTGCCACCCCTTTGGTCAATATCCAGGACCCTAATTGACAGTCAGTTGGTTATCAAGATATGTCCTTGAGAATCACTATTTAGGGTGCAATGCATGTTCTGCAAAAATGTGCCATCTGGATGTCTTGCTACTACCACAACACTAATCGATATTATATAGGTTATGCCCGATCAAAGATGTCACCATGTACATTTCGTTTTCAGTCCTTTTACCACACTTAAAAAGTTGGCTGCACACCTTGCTATAAGTATATACATAGATGTGAAGTAAAAAAAAATTACAGACTTATTACTGTTCGTATAGCTGGTCTCTCTTGGAAATGTTTTTTTTTTGCTTTCGGTTCAATATCTTGACAGGCTAAATAGTCATTGGAGAAAACCCTGGTTAAGTACCTTTCTGATTTTCTTTTAGAAATGGTACTTTTTATAATATACAATTTTTAAATTTTTAAACATCCTCACATTTGGGGGTGAATGTGAGGATGTTCTAACATCGAAAGAGTGGTCCCGTATTTAACTTTGAATGATGACTGGCTCCTGATCAAATTTGTGACCATACTACCCTTGCTAAGGTAATGGTCAAAGGGGTTGAATATTAGTATGGGAAAAATTGATTGGTGAGTGGCCCCTCACCCAATGAATTGTAATAATTGGTTTGAGCTTAAGGGGGCGTGAGGTTTAGAAACTCATTTTTTCTTTGTCCCAACAACAAAAAGATATCAAACAGCAATTTCCAATAATTTATTTTCCAAAATTCATTGTATTGACGTAAATATTTAGCACATAATGGAAACTTCAAAAGGCCCGTTCTTGGTAGAAAAAAAACAAACAACAGATGAAATATATGTTTTTATGATTGTTGAGAAATGCTCTTTCCAATTAGAGAAAAAATTTACAATAAAATTTTGGCCTCACATCCCCTTTAAACGAACAGCCAGGAAAGCATTGAATTTCCTATAAATTTTACGTTCTCATGATCACTAGTGACTCTAAAGTTAAGAGGTCAATATTTCTGGCTTTTCTATGGGTGGGTGTGGTGTTATCATCCAAGAGGAGCGGGGAAGAAGATAGGTGCCGCAGTCATACAAATTTTGCAATTTTAGTGGGTCTCCTGATTATTCTTTTGTTGTGCTGGATATTTTGTAGCTGATGATGACCTTTCAATGTAAAGATGTTTAAAATGTTATTTTTCATTGTTATTTTGTTGCTAATTGCGCATGTGCCGTTTTTATAAAATTTGTGCTGGCAGGGAATTTCATACCTATCTGCTCACAGACATTTCATACCTATCTCGTACGAACAAACTGTCCTCAGATAGATATTAGTTTCATACCAGCATCAGTTCTACCACCTCTTAAGTTCCTTTGTGTAAGTCATCTAAAATCCACCTAGTAATATAATTAATAAATATGATTTTATTTCTTACCAAACATCAAAGGTTATGTTATTTTTCTCAATTAATCCATAGGCTCTATCTGTGTTAACTCCCAGCCAACAGAATGTGTCAAGACCTCGAAAGAACAGTATTTCGCAAGCCCAAACTCAATATAGAAATTTGTCCGTCCACGAGTATATTGCAATTGACATGTTACGAGATGCTGGTATAAATGTACCAAGAGGTGGTGTTGCTCGCTCTCCGGACGAAGCTTTGGACATTGCAAATTCTATTGGTAAATGTTTTGTTTGTTTTGATGGACTTTTCTTCAGCTGCTTCTTTTTTGAATACCGAAGAATCAACAACCTTCAGAATCTGTTCTTAAATTTTTTTTGCATAATAAGATTCTTTCACTACATAAACCTTTTATGTTTCCAATTATTTGATATATATATATATATATATATATATATTTATTTATTTATTTATTTATTTATTTATTTATTTATTTATTTATTTATATATTATAATAGAATGTGTTTTTCTTATTGACATATAATACTTACACATTATTCATTGACTTCCTGTACATATATATTATATATATATATATATTAGCTTTAAAAAGTATAATATGCAAGTTACATGATTACCGCATTGCTTCGAAAATATATCCTACCTTGAGAAAATGCATCAACTAAACACCTCTTCTTTTTTTTCTCAAATTTTTTTATAAATGCCTCCTTCAATAGACGAGGCGTTTTCAGGTGAAGGCCTATTTCTCTGTATGAAATGAAAACATGTTATTCAAACTACTCTTCTCCTATATGCAATGATACAGCAACGTGTTTATTATATTGTTTAGAGATAATATCATTTCTCATATCAATTTAACCCATCACCTGGGTCTTCATGAATTCATTTTTCGCACTTCCTTTTAATCTTCTGATTTTACTTTTACATCAAGGATCACATGATTTTGTTGTGAAGGCTCAAGTATTAGCTGGTGGTCGAGGCAAAGGACACTTTGACAGTGGCTTAAAAGGAGGTGTCAAGATTGTGTACTCGTAAGTTATTAATCTTAAAAACTGACATATAAATAAATAATGTTGATGCAAAGAAAATTTGTTGCACAACTGTTGTGCATTAGTTATGCAGTCAAAATAAACTTTACGCCTTCTCAAAAGACTTTGTGAAGTTTTTATATTTCTTACATGAAGTCATCATGTTTTCTATGCAATTTTTATGAAATCTCTTGTGAGATAATCAAAAGACTATTAACTTTTAAAGATGGTCACTCTGTGAAAGCTAATTATTTTTGACAGACATGTGCTCTTCGAGTTTATTGGAAACTGAGGTTTATAATAATAAATACATGTGTGTGACTTTTGATATATTTAAGGTCGTTTAATAGATTTTCAATTAACATGAGCCCAGGATCATGAGACGAATCAGTTTTATTCAAATGTCTGATTTCCAGTCCTGCCCAAATCATTATCACAGAAACAAACTTTACAGACCAGCTTAATCTGTTTAATTAACCTAATTCTTGTGGGTACTATTTAAAATATTTCATGATGGTATCTACAATTGAAGTTTTGTTTCAGTCCTGAAGAAGTTCAAGACATATCATCCAAAATGATTGGTAACAACCTTTATACCATACAGACAGGTGAAACGGGACGACCATGTAACGAGGTGATTAGAAATGTTTATGTTATTTGTGATGCACTTGAGACATCCCTTTTGAGCTCTTCGCTTTGATATTTGTGTTTTATATTTAGGTCTTAATCGTAGAACGACTGTATCCAAGACGAGAATATTATTTTGCAATAATGCTTGACAGAGCGGCTAAGGTACATTTTTTGTTTGTTTTAGTAATTGTTTTTTTTACCTATTTTTTTATATGGTCTTCTATAAAACACCATTCCAGATAGTTGGTTGAGAGTGTGAATGAACAATATGTATTGAAGTAGTTCCACAGGCATTTTCCTTTTAGGGGCCATTGCTGATGGCTAGTGCACAAGGTGGGATGAGCATTGAAGATGTAGCTCGTGAAAATCCAGATGCCATTATAAAACAGCCCATAGACATATATGAAGGTATTGTATTGAAAATGGGGATTGTTCCCTTATTTTCACACAATATTATTATTCTAATATTCTTGTCGTCCTCAAATCATTATCTTGTTTGAATTGATTTTATTTTCATTGATTCACGCGACTATAAGATCCAAAACATTTCATGTTTCTTGTGTAATTGCTACTGTTGATTCACTCTGAAATTTTTTGTAAGAAATTTTTTCCAGTTTTTAATAGAACTGCATCTGTTTTGATACATACCTTTCTTGGGTGTTCACAGCTAACACCTTGAATGCATTCCTTCACTTTTACAAAATCTTTCTAGTTTTCTGTTCATGAAAAACAGTATTTTGAGGTTGTTTACGTTTTTGTATTTGATATCAACTTAAACATATTTCTCTGATGTTATTTTAACAATCATTACTGGTCAACATCTTCAAAACCAAATTGTTTTGTTTGATATTTTACAGGAATAAATGAGAAGATTGCCACAGAGTTTGCAGAACGAGTAGGATTCACCCCTAATTGTGTCAAACCTGCTGCCGATATATTCATGAAATTATATAACTTATTTATAAGCAAAGACTGTACGTTACTAGAAATAAATCCATTTACCGAGCTTTCGACAGGAGAAGGTTTGTTGCACTTTTATCACTTATAGAGGGTCAAAATTTTGATTATGCTTAATGGATTTCTGCAATGTTGGAATCTGGATTATTAGTTTTAATCAAGTTTTGAACAACACACTTAATCTCTGAATTAAAGTGAGTCCTGCTGCTAACCATAGATTAAGGATAGTTTGGGCTTAACAATCTTTATAATAACTGGCCCGAGGTGCTTAAAAGTGGAAATAAATTACTGTCATTTTGATACATGTAAAAACATCTTTCATATTTCATGGGACACAGAACTTAAGATATGCTGGAATGTCAGTATCTTGGCAGGGCTGTTTCCAGCTCCCAATGGAGGCCAAACTGTGGAACTGCATGAAAATCATCCCTAGAACTCATTTGCAAGGGTTTCTGGGACCTTAAAAGAGGGTTGGATGGTATTTTGTTACTTAAACTCAATATACCATTTTCAGAAATAGTTGCATGACAGTTTCAGGGTTCTTTGTTTTTGCCCAAATTATAACCTTGGTGGTTTGGGCACTGAAACTGTTTCGTAATGAAACTGGTAACGACCCTGCTTTGAGAGTGACCTTTTAATAAGGAAAGAAAACTGCCCTTGTGAATTGAATGGAAATTTATTTCAAAGTAAGTTTTCTGAAACTCCATCGAAAGTTTACGCACAGAATGATATGATGAGCTATTGGATTTTGGACGAGAAATGCTTTTGGCAATGCTGTCATATTGGTAGATCAATGGCCTAGAAATGTATTTTTAGGAATAAAGGTGGTGTGCCTTTGCATATTAAAGTATTAATCTAAATTCCTTGTCAACTTTTTTTAGTTATGTGTATGGATTGTAAATTGTCTTTTGACGATAATGCACTATTTCGCCACCAAGCCACTGCAGAACTAAAAGACTGGAGTCAGGAAGATTCTCGTGAACGTGAAGCAACAAATTATGACCTGAACTACATCGGTTTGGATGGGTCCATCGGCTGTTTAGGTATTTTTGGTGTTTGCTTTATTAACAGTTAGTTGTAGTTTCTCCTGGAGGTCATTATTCGAAAAAATTTTGTTACTTTTGGGTTAGCAAAGATAGCAAAGATTAGCAAGTCCCAGTAATAAAAAAATGATGGCTACATTCTGAGCTTCATCTTTTACTAGCCTGTTTTGCTTTGCTGTTGTTGTCATTTATGTATTAAGTTATTTTTCTTTTCGTCATTTCCTCATTCGTGTGCCTTATTTGGCCTTATTTGAATTGTACCATAGACCTTTTGTCACCTTCGCCTCACCTGATCACCTGAATGTTCATTGTTATTTTTCAGTAAATGGCGCTGGACTTGCCATGGCAACTATGGATATTATAAAACTTCATGGTGGATCACCGGCTAATTTTTTGGATGTGGGTGGCGGGGCAACAGCAGAAGCTGTAACGGCTGCTTTTCGTTTAATTAGCTCAGATAGTCATGTAAGTTACCTTTTAAGAATGCCTCCTAGTATTTCTTTGACCTCAAGTTAGAGCTGCGATCTGTTTGAGTCATGTATTCTGACTGATGGAGTTTTCATCAAGGTTACATTGATTATAATTGAGTGCAATGTCTGAATACCGCTCCACAGCTTTTGCGCTATGGAACTACTCCTACTGCATGTATAATGCATGTTTGCCCTATAAGTATCACTGACACCATTGATTTTTGTGGAGAGTCCTCACGTATTTCCATGATGTTATGCTGTTCGAAGAAAATACCTCACAATGAGCAATCATTCGAAAATGACATTTCTGATCGTTACTAGGTGAAAGCAATTTTGGTCAACATTTTTGGTGGAATTATGAAGTGTGACGTCATCGCAGAAGGTATAATCGAGGCAGCTACAACTTTGAAACTAAATATCCCGCTGGTGGTACGTTTGCAAGGTAATGAGAATAATGCTCTGCGTTTTTTCTTCATTCAATGGATACAACGTGCTCATGACGGTAATTGTTATGAAGTTTCGTTCCGCCAATGAAAATATTGCAGTCAAACCTCTATATAGCGGACACCGTCGGGACCAAAACAATTGTGTCCACTATAAGGAGGTGTCCGTTTAAGTAGAGGTTTGGACTTCAGGGAGAAAAGACATCCGGTGTAAGTTTTCATGTACTGAATTGATGTGTGGACTACATGGTTGTTTAATACGAGCTTTTTTGTTGCGTAATGCAATTATCACGAGAAAATTATCACGAGTTAAACGAGAATGTCAATTAATCACGCAGAAGAGACTCAAAGTTTAAGAAATAAGAGCATTGTTATCTCATAAATAAAAACTCTAAAAACTTTAAATAACGTTGTTTTTTTTTAAATTTGATTAAGGAAATACAAAATTTGGACAGGTGTTTTGAACTTTCGACAAAAATAGTTTTCTCTTTACAAGGAGGATATAATTACTTAGTGTTGTTTGCGGAAAAAAAATATTAAAGGAGAGACGCATTAAAAGTTAACGAGTTCATTTTGTTTTTATTGTTTTGTCTGTCAGTAAAGAAAGAACTCTTCTGTAAAACAATACTTTTGATCTATATGGTACGTTGTGTCGTAAATGTTTTCTTATTTGAGTCTTATGACTCAACTTGAGGGCTGGTTTTCCTCGACTTCTGTGTGTCGCTTGTCACGCGCGCACGTCCCTTTAAAGTTGTTTTTTTGCTTTTCTTAATTCCTTGTACGGTTTTCGGCTTTTTTTCCTTTTTTCTGTATTTCTATAGTGGTCATTCAACTTATTTCCATTGGCTGATGCTACGTTGTGTGTTGTTTGTAGTTATGACATTTTTGTTGCCTTTGCTACTTTAGGAACGAACGTGGACGATGCGAAAGCTTTAATCGCTAATAGCGGTCTGCGTATACTGCCATGTGATGATTTAGAAGACGCAGCTAGAATGGTGAGTTAATCTTTCTGCATGTTAACAAATCATTGAGTGTGTACAACATTCCAAACATTTTTTTTAACATTAAAATACCTTATTGGCCCTTTGTACGTCGGCCCAAATTTAACGCTGGCCCCTTTTACGCGCATCTTTATTGGTGTTACTTTTGAAAAGTCCACGGTTAAATCTTAACGGTTTTGAAAGGGCCACGGTTAAAAATAGACAAACATCTAACGCCGGCCCTTTCAACGCCAAGTAATGACGAAAATTAACGCCATTTAATGCTGGCGTAAAAAAGTTCAATAAAGGTAGGGTGTAGAAGCTATATATTGATGCCCCTTACTAATCCGTACATTTTTTAAAGCGGCATTTCCATTATATTTACTGTTTTCATTATTTTTCTGAAATAGCTGCAATGAATAAATGAATGAAACGTATAAGAGTTCACCCGACCATTTCTCTTCACCTAAGTTAAAGTTTATGGTGCAAACCTTATAAATTTCGTCTGGGTTACAGTCAGAGATGCCTCGTTCATTCAAGCATTTTTATAAGACTTTGCACTGTAGAGGAGGTGTAGAGGGGAGAAATTGTCAGTAAAACATTGTGAGACACGATTCATTACTATTTCGTAAATAAAGTCGGAGCAAGTTTCGCCTCGTTTTCATGCTTAGTAATAATGATGGTTGCTTCATTCGCAAACGGAAACGATACTTTAGAGAAAAACTTGGTTGTCGTCAGTGTGACCACTTTGTTTTCATTTCAGGTTTGGTGGAAAATTTGAAACCTCAGGGTGTTTCCCCCACCCACCCGCCACTTATCCCACTCCTTGTTTCGAATGTTGTTTTTTAACATTATCAGTTTAAGCATTATACAGAAGGTTTGTGGAAAAGAAAATTCAAATTAGGCTTGTTTTTAGGATGCTAGGAAATCAGGCTGTACTCTTAGCATATCCAGAAAGCTCTGCGTAAAATTTCAAATTTCTATTGTGCCCAGTTCCTCAACGTTTATTTACGTGTTTATGCGTTAACCTTGCGTTACGTCGTTAAGAATTTCTGACGACGAGGTGACTATCTGACGTCGATACAATGTTGTGTTTGTACTAGCTTTGTATTGGATTAGTTCAGTGGTGTGAGTAGTAATCATAGGTTTTAGACTGGGATTTAATATCGATATACGAGTGGCTCTTAATGGCATTCATTGGTAAATGTTTTTCAAAAGTAGTTAGTAAAGACGTCTTCTTTGAAAGAAAAAGATTGACATCTTGTAAATATTTTTCTGGTTGCACACCTTGTTGTTGTTGTTGTTGTTGTTGAAGTGTTTTCATTTACGGTGACGTTTGATGTAAACAAACATTGTTTCCACATTTCTTGTTTGCTTTATTTTCACAATCCATACAGATGTTTATATGTTCCTTCTACATCCACCTCGACAGCGGCGGATCCATGGTATGTCAAAAATTGTGGAGGTGCACATTAACATAATATCTGTATTCAGTCTGTATCACCAATGGCCATTTTGAACTTTTTCCCTTTATACTTCAACAGCTAAAACAATACTTCAACAGCTAACACAAATTTCGACATATCCTCTAGATCCGCTTCTGGTCAAGCTGTAGTTGTCTGCTAACGTTTTTTTTTTTTTTTTTTTTTAATCTTTAGTGGGTTTTCTTTTTTTTCTTTTTTTTTATGTGGTTTTTAGAAGTAACATCCCTTGCTCAGTGTTACATGCATCTCTACGTGTTTCTATTGTTTTTGATTGACTCGTTTGTGCTGAAGTATTATTCTTTTTCTTTTTCTTTTTCTTTCTATTCTTCTGTTTATAAACTTCAAACTGTGCATGCGCTTGCGTTGATGTAAACACCAACATGGCGGACGGAGTACGGTTGAAAAAAAGACGATCCTACAGGGGAGATGAACGAGATGAACGCGACGAAAATAAAGCGTAAATCTGACTTTCCACACTAGTGAGCATGTTGTATTTACGTTCCTCCGAGATCCCTCATTGTTGTAATCAAGTGAAAAGTGACTTGAAACGTGGGATTGATTCATTTCAAGACTTTTCTGTAATTCTTATCCAACCGACGAAGCTCTCGTCTTAACTGCACGTTTTTAGTCATATAATTGTCGTTAGACACGTTAGGTTCCAGTGGCACGGGCAGAACGTTACGACGTCGATACATTTTATTTGTTGGTTTGTTTTTTCTCTGTACGACTCTGTATCCATGTTTCATTGCAAACATAAAAAAGTTGTTTTCCTGGGTTTGCCACGCCCCCACTCTCTAAATAGTCGTAGTGGTTACCCTACTGAAAAGTCGAAAAGTTTGTCTATTCTCTGTATGTTAGTGGCAAGTCTCTCTGCAAGAAAGGTTAGCTGGCATGTTTATACTGGATGAAGGGATGTTTGTAGTCTTATAATATTTCTCTGATTTCCATTTATACAAATTCATCAACTAAAATCGTCAAGGTGTTTTTGGTTCTAAAAGTACTTGTTGGAACTTGGTTGTATATAATATTCTAGGCACCAAACAAACTAAGTACTTGGGAGTTCGTTTTTCTCCTGTATGTTAGTAATTTTCAATGATGATGATTTGTTCTTGTGTAGGTTTGATGATGATACGTGGTCCCAATGCTAAAGGAATAATAAACCTTGGTCCCAATCCCCACCTCTCTACCTCTTCCTTTGAGCCTCTTGTTAGCTGGATATTCTTGACAGGACATCACTTACATCATTTCTGAAGTGAAATGTATTTATTTGGATGTACTGGCAATAAATCCTTATGATTTTTCCAACGCCTTTTTTTTCTTTTCTTAAATATTCCCACGTCTATAAATCTTTTGATTTAATATTTTGAATTTATAAAAAAAAAAAAAAAAAAAAAAAAAAATGCCTACTCTGAGTAACCAGGAATTCTTTTCGTCCAATTTTTGACCCGAGCAAAAGAGGAACTAAACCGAATTGCAAGACGTAGTATGGTATGATAATGCTGCTTCGATGGGTGTATTCAACTTCCTCTTTCTTTTTAAGCTCAGTATTTTTATTTTTTTTGTTGTTTTTTATTGTTTTTTTTTTCTTTATTTCTTCTAACTTTTTGTAATCAACTGGAGAACTTACGAAGCGCCTATTAAATTATAGATAAGCTAATGTTTTACTTACTTGGAATGGCTTCAGTTAAACACTTTTGTTGTTGTTGTTGTTGTTGTTGTGGGGGAATGTTTGTGTGTGAAGGGCGGGAGATATGCTGAAGTTGTTTTATTCCTTCGATTCTTTCCACCATCACTGGTTCTCCCGTACACATTGTATTGTGTCCTGCAGCTATCGACCATGATTTACGCTTTCATAAAATCCTTTGAAGAATTTCCGCTTTTAAGCTGTATAGTGAGAACGTTTGGGAATTAATTGATTGTGCAGCACAACCAACAAAAAAAAAAAAACTCGCGAGGAAGTTAATTGCTCGATCGATTATCGGCTAAAATTATAATTTTAAACATGATTAGTTAATCAAGGAATTCCATGTTTTTTAAATTGCTCTGACCGTTTCGAAACTAGTTGGTCTTCTAATCTATGACTTATAGCGATTTCACTGGATTAAGATGAGAACAAGGAACTAAATTTGCACCAATAGAAACTAGTATGGTATTACAGCCTATGACCTCTAGTCCGGCTTAAGGCTTTAATTTAATGTAACCAAATTCTTTTTCACAAGATTTTTTTTTTCGTTTTTTGTTCTCTCGTTGTTTCGATTGATTACGTCGATGTTTCGATTGCTTACGTCGATGTTACTGTTGCTACGTTTTCTCTGGAAGGTTTGTTCTTGGTTGTTGTTGTTTTTTCTCAAAAATTTCTGAATATGTTTCCGATGACATCATCATCACGTGTTGTTCTTAGAATGTTTTTGTTGCCTCCCAGTGTCTGTGTGTTTTAAAATTTTATTCCTCTTTGAAAGTTTTCCTGTATTAGATCACTCGCCTTACAAACACACAATGTGTCTATTTGGTTCATAATTAATTGATTAATAAATTCGTTCATTCATTTATTGATGCTCATTCATTTATTCACCTTCGTTGTGAAAAATAATTAAAAAATGTTTGTTTTTGTTTGTTTTCATGTGTCACGTGATTTATTTATTTATTTATTTTTACTCCCAGGTGGTGAAGTTAGCTGATATTGTGCACATGGCTCAACAAGCAGACGTCCATGTTAGTTTCACACTGCCCATATAAAAAGTTTTGATTTTTTTGTGTGTTTTCTTCTTGGTCAGCTTGTTTCTGTAATTCGCTCCCTCCTCTTTCCTGTATTTGTGTCACTCTTAACCATTCGTTTCTAATTAGGTCACCTGATTAAAATTATCTACGGTGGAGAGCAATTTATAAGGCTCGGTACAAACGACTGTTTCCATAGTGATATATTTAAGCTGTCCATGATCTTGTATTTGAATTGTTAACCCAGAACATAGCTATCATTCCTATATAACGCTCTCAAAATCTGATTGAAAGACGACGTGTGACCCTCCTCCAGCTCGTCTCTTTTTTTGACACCCCCATTTGCTTGTTAGGAACAGTAATTTTTAAAAACTTTAACATTAAAATGTTCATTTTCAATGTTGCTCCTCTTATCTTTTCTCATATGGTTATTTTGGCGTGTGCTGGCATTTGTACTAAAATTCACTAATTTTTTTTGAGTGAATCCAAACATGAGGATGCCTTTTATGTTATTGTATATACCTAGATTAGTTGCAATATTCAATATTACGTTTACCGTTGGACTGATTTTCAAAAGGAATATAACATTCAAACCAGGCAATGTAATAATTCTTCCGAGTCGTCGATTACACTATAATTTCTGAGAATGTTCGTTCATGTGTTAGGATAACAAAAAAAGTGGTTGTATCTTTCGGGTTGTGAGGATTTCGCCACACCCTCGGGTTTAGTTTCCAACTTAAATGGAATATTTTGATTTTCGAAGCATTGCAACATGGTTATCATCTTTAATAGTCGTGTTCAAATCACTTGACCTATCGAGAAACTGGAATAAAAAGAAATAAGAAGCTTTTAGTTTTACCAACGCGTTTCTCTCCATTGCATAGTGTCATGCTTTGCGAACAGTAACACTTTCATGGGATGTTGTGTTTTGAGCAACCTCGTCTCCAGGGCTTTTTCATATACTAGAAGCCGCCTTTAAAGGCATAAGTCCTAGGTTTGAGAATAATAATGCTGTGCTTGAGTGTTAAACAAAAAAAAAAAAATTTTTTGAGGCGGATGGTTGCTTCATAATGTTTTCATCAAAATTTGAAAGTACTCTGGTCCACGAAACTAATCCATTTCAACCTGACCTGGAGTATGTTTCAATTATTCTCTGTCCGCGAAGATAAATCTGAAACCAATCTCGTTGGTTGCCTTCTCATAAGAAAAATTTACGAAAAAAATTGGATGATCTGATCAAACGCCCTGTACATACGAGGAATGGATTTAAAGGCCACTACACACGACGAAAACTCAGTACGCTTCACTAGACTTAAAGAAATGCATCAAAAACAAGTTGAAGACGCATGCGCAGACGAAGAATGCTATTAGTTTGTTTATTTATTCTTGTTTTTAATGTCTTTATAAATGTGTGCTAGCTGCAGGATACTTCATGGCACATTTGTTTTTTGTTGTGTTGTTTCTTTTAAATCATGTTATAATGCAGATCTTCCCCTCGCACTCTCACATTGCTGATTCGTTTAAACTCTCTCCCTCTCTTTCTCTTCCCCCTTTGAAACTATGCAACCTTTTCGGACGAATCTTATTTGTGTGTCAACGAAAAATGTGTATTCATTTTTTTTAATTTTTTTTTTTGCTTTCTCAATTTTTACATTTTTTAAAAAATTTTCTTTATAATTCAGTTATAAAAACCGATTGTAGCCGAAGTTCAACAACGCTGTAAGGCCGTAACCATAGAAACGAAGCAGGATTCGTAAACTTCTAAAAAGGTAAAATGTTTGATTGTTAAGCTATCTTGTTAAGTTGAAACACCCTAATTACAAGCCTGAATAATATAAAAACACCCCCACCATGTTCCATCACCATTTAACACAATTGGTTTCACACCCAATGTATATATGGAAGCAAAGAACCATCCAACTCATACAAACCTCCAACATTAACTCTCAGGGGTAGAGGTGACCGTCTCATAAATTTTGGGAAGGATTGTAGGTTATTTCATGCGAAAGCACGTGTAGAAGTATCGCGTCGTAGTAAAAATTTCTTTTGCGTTACATTGTGTTTAGTTTCGTACAAATCTGTGCGTTGACGCCTTTATTGACGCCGTCAGTGACGAAGGACGATGACCAATGAGGGACGTCAAGATAATGTATCAAAGATTATCCGCAAGTTGATCGAATTGTGTTTAACACTTGGAATATCACAAGGTGAAACAATTTTATTCTGAAATTCTTCTGAATGGCAATTCGCGTGCTCGTAGCGTTTATATCGAAGTCATTTGGATATACGAGATCTATTAAGTATGGTGTCTCGCTCTTTCAGACTAAGTTAAAAATATGTTCCAATAAATATTTCTGTTGAAATACCATAAATGATCGATTGAACATCCTGGGCGTTTATTTAAACATTTTTTAAATGTTTTCGAATGTCTCACAACAGATTCGAAAACCTTTCTTGCTCGATTCGTTCGTTCACTTCATGTTGATTATTTAGGCTTTCTTGTTGTTTTTGTTGTTGTTGTTGACGTTTATAAAAACGAAACACATCAAGTTCAACGTTGTTGTCAGTCATCCTGAAAATATAATTTGTTTTCCCATTAACTTGCTAAATTTTCATTGGCTAAAAGCTCAAGCGTAAAGTATCGCGCGGAAAAAGTAGGATTCATTCAACTTTTTCAAAATAGACACAGCTATTTGGGTTTTTTTATGTGAAGGATTGTAGGTTATTTCACGCGAAAGCACGTGTAGAAGTATCGCGTCGTAGTACAAATTTCTCTTGCGTTACATTGTGTTAAGTGTCGTACAAATCTTATGCCCTTGAAACGTCCAAAAAAACATACTACCTTTCTTTTCTACTTTAGACAGAAACACTGCCTGTCTCTTCCAGGTAGAGAAAAAAGGGAAAAAATATTTTCTTCGCTATGATTTGGAGCTTAGGGTGGTGGTTGTAAACTTTCTCGCGTTCATTGAATAAACAGAGAAAATTATTTCAATTCAGCTGGTTGATACATAAAAATACGTTTGATGTTTTTGCTCACATTACTGTGTATACGTGTCAGCTGAATATTTTGAAATCTTCTATATTTTATCAAGCTATAAACTCCATAATTTCAAAACTATGTTGGAAATGACGTTCACGTGACAATTTCGGTGCACAAAACTGAGAAAAAGGTTGATTTCAATATTTAAGCTTTGTCGCTATTTCCCCACCAGTTTACTCTGCAAACTTTGGTGACACGTGGTTTGAAGATCTATTTATGGAAACGCGCTGTCAATGAGCTTTATTAATGACGTCATCGAGATAACTTTATCGCTTCCCACTTCCTGTTGTTAAAATCATCTAAAGTCATCTGTGAAAGAATGACACACTTGCAGGTCATTTAAAGTTGTGGTCATTGGTGTAAGAGGGAAGATGCGGCCATACATACACGGTTTTTATAACGATTTAGCTGATAAGAACTCTTAGACTGAAATTTGGCCAAAAAATTAATAACATCTTAAAAACACACGCAGGTTGCGTTCCCTTGTGCTTTTCTAAATACTAATTTGAACTACCACTAAAGTGCTGAATCATGATTACCGATGCAGAATTTAGTGGTAAGATATAAAAACCATCACTCAAAACAACACTCATCATAGTTTTTCTTCATGACCAATAAATAATAATCGTTTTATTCCTGGCTGACACGATCTTTGTTGTATATATGAGTGTGTTTATCTTACAATGTCATACATCTAACTTCTGGGTGAAAACTTTAATAAATAAGTTTGATCGTAATCTAATTCTAATTGAGCCAAAGAAATATACCTTTCCGAAATTTCAGTTTAAACGTCAATGTTTTGTCAAACTGTGCGTTGTATTGTTTCAAGGTTAATTAATAGATTCTGTTTTGCTTAAATGCAAATTGTTCTGAGACAGTTTGTGATAATTTTCATCCAATTATCGCATCAAAACGAGGCGGGGTAGGATAGTTTGAGAAAATATCGTCGTAAAAAGAAAATCGGAATATTATTAATTATATTAATATATTTAATATATATTTATATATATTATTAATAAAATTAATCATTTCAAAAAATGCAGAGAGATTACTTCCTTTTTCATGTTTGCGTAATTCCATATTCTTCCTTCCTTCCTGTCGGATTACAAGAAACATTGTTTATTTTCGATAACAGAAATAAGCTTTACGTATAAAGGTAAGTGTTACACAAATAAATACTATTAGAAGATGCACAGCAGTAAGAAAATAATTAAGTGAATCCCCAGTTTCAGCTAAAATTGAAATGTTTTACAGAAGATTAGCCAAGCAAAACCCTACATTCGCAATATGCTTCTCTTCGACGTTGTTTTTTTTTTTTATATATATATATATGTTTCCTTAAGAAAGTGTGGTCTAAATAATGCGATTTCTATCCCTATCAATGCCACTTTTGTTGACCACGAAACGCTCCATAGTGCTTTCACTGGCTAGGACTAAAAGGAAATTCTTCGGCTAAAAGAATTGTGGGCCAAAAAGTTTCGTCACTTGAGGAGCATTTCGTCATTTTTTTGCCGACTAAGTTTTTGCTTCTAAAGTCTGAAGATCATTGTCCATCAAGTCTCTACGTATAATTTATAGTATATTAATAGCGCTTGGAATAGAGTGTATGCTGTCACAATGATGATAAGAAAGTCGCCAAGATATAAATTTGAAAACCATTGAGAAGAGGAAAGAGTTTTACAGTCACTTAACACGTCACTTAACACGTCCCTTAACACGTCGTTACGACAGAGATTAAACTATTTTAAGTTGATACTTCTTAAGCCCACACTCTGGACGTTTTTTTTCCGTATATATATGAACGAAGGATATAAGAACATAATGCTTCGAAGGATTAAAAGTTAGTTAAGAAAGAAAGTAATTGTACATTTTACAAAAAAACGTCGTTATAATAGTCAAACACAAAGAATATTATCATCATGTTTCTTACAACAATATCAATTCAACAATGTCAACCAAGTTCGTTGAATTTCGAATTTTAGGTATTCAATAGTATATAACTTAAGAACATATTAAGAAGATTTTAAGGCTTCAAAGTTGAAAAGTTCAAACGTTTAAAGGGTTCATCGAAGTTGAGTGTTTTGAGTTGAAAAAACGTGTAGCTATAGAGAGTCATCGTATTTAATCAAAATAATCTCTCCGATATATGTTTTTTGCAGCCACTCTTTTTTTTTGTCAATGGGAAAGAAAACCGAGATATTCATATGGTTTGTGACGTCATCCATTGTTTTGATTTGTATAAGCATCCGGTGAAAGACGACGTTTTTTTTTTTTGAAGTTGCAAAGATGTTTTGTTCTTGAAATACTTCTTGGGAGTAAGAAAATACTTTGAAAGTCACGTGATAGTCACGAGCATATATTTTGTGGTTTATAGATCTGACCACTATTATAGAAAGGTTCTTTATAAGAGTTTGTCCCAATTTGTTTCGAAATAATAGTCCCAGTGGGCAAAGTCTTCAAAAAGTCTCTGCGGAGGAGTGTTTTAACATCAGGTGGCGATATTGCTTGCAATTCCTATAGGGTAGTCCATAGTGTCCTTTGTATGGAAGTGTTCGCTTTATAGAAAGTTTCTTTATCAGAGTTTGATCAGGAAAAACGTCCCGTTCCATTCCTTCTGTTCCTGCCCGTCATATAGAAGTGTCCGCTTTACAGCGATTCCATACTAACGGAGAGTCCCTGGGTTCGAGGTTGATTCAAACCAACATTTACTGATTACTCTTCTTTATGTTCTTGTATTGTCTGTGTTCATAGAACCCAATTACAACTATTGATTTAAAGTCTAGTGTTACTGTACACACAGTTTCGAATCACCTGGTTCCTACCTCTCTGAAGTATCACATGTAATCTTATTGACGTCACTTACTGTTCGTTTCCAAAATGACGTGTGCAAAACGTTTTTTTTTGTTTAGACTGTGACACATCTCTTTGGGGTGTGACGTCACAAATATCGAACCCCCTTATCCAACCCATCCCTACTCCAAGGAGCATTTCCTTCTTGGCGGAAACGAGCCGTGTCCGAATTAATTGACATTAATTTCTTCGGCTAAACAATATGCATGTTGATATGTTGTCCAAGTCTGATTTTTTTTTTTTTTTTATCGAAATAATTTTAAATAACCTTCTTGACCTCGTAAGTGAAATGTGTTTGAAGTTGCAGTGAAATTCAGCACGATTAAAGGTGGTCTCTTAAAATACTTTATTTTATTCGAATGATGTGTTCCGCATTTTTAGTAGTTAAAGAAATTTAACTTTTTTTTATATATCTGTTAATAATAAACTGTAGTAACGTGTTTAGCTATACACTAGTATAACTACATACACAAGTAGTTTACTCTCATTGAAACCACCAATATTACAAAGGAGTTTGAAATATCGAGGCATAACCTGACCCTAAACCTCGCTGTCCCAAACAAATTTAACATTTTTTTATATATTTCTTTTCAGATTGTTCGATAAACAAAATGGCTTTTTTTAACCTGATTAACTTACAAAGAGCGGAAATTCTTTTGATTTTTCAATAATAATGGCAGCAGAGATGTGTTTCTAGGTAGTTCCTTTAAAAGCTTCACTGTAGACTTGACACGTCTAAATAGTTCCGTTCGTCGAAGGAGCCAGTAATATTAGTAATGGGGGGAAGCGAAAAGCCACCAATGCACCTCAGTCAGATTATGGAAGAAATCAAAAGTTTGCCTTTCAAGGAGGATGTACCAAATGACATGTACATGTTCAGAAACATGACACACACTTATCTAAAACTTATTAAATGTTTGTCTTCACGTTTTTTAAATCTTTAAATCTTGACAATTTCGTACAAGCCAAATTTGACAGATTCTTAAATAAATGCAATATTTTCCTCAAAATGAAGAAAAGGAAAGTATAACATTTGATTGAGGTTAATATAAAGTTTCATTGTGTTGGAGATATGACAATTCGAAATTTAGTTGCGTTTTTTTTCCGGCACACCCGGTAGAAGTTCACACGGAGCTCGCTATAGACCTTTCACAAATTACGTCATTGCATCCTATGCCGTTTTCGCCCTGAATATTTACGAGGTTCGAGGGGAAAATGTTTGAAAATGTTCTTATTATTTTTAAGTACGGAGTAATTATGAAGATAAAAAACGAGGCGATGGATGTTGTGACGTAATTTATGAAAAGGTCTATTAAGTCTAAACTATACTTCTCGGCGTGTTTTTTTCTATTTTGATTTTCAGTAAAAATTATTGTTAGCCTTCCTCCGATTCAAATAGATAAATACAGTTTGTAGCATATACAACACAAGAATGATTTATCTGCTACTCGGTTATATAACTTTAACAAAAGAACTTGATGTTCACTTAGGGGCTCTTTATATATAACTCACTTCTATTGAGACAAGTTACATCGCCTACGATATATCGGACAAGCGAGCTATCTCTCTATTTCTGCCATATAAACACAGTATGCGAGATAACTCGGTGAACCGATAAAGAGTTTTTGTTTTTCATTGTTTGCCGCTCTCTTCTAACAGTCAAGGATGATACTCGTCCGGATTTTATGTTTTGAGCTTCCGATTTCGGGATTTTTCCATATTTATGGGATAGAAAGAACTTGATAGCTTGCTTAGCCATAATGTTTTCCGAAATTGCTTGAAGCTGTTTTGGAGGTTTTTGGAAGTCCAAAAGCTGTTATTATCGCCCCCAAACAGTCACCAAAGCTCGGATATTTTGAAATACAGTGGAATCTGTCTAAAGCGGACACGGTCTAAAGCGGACATCTGTTTAAAGCGGACTTAGGCCCAATGAGTTCGTATAAGACTGGTATTTCCAGACCATACCCAGCCCCTCTGTTGACACGTTTTCCATTAGAAGTGAACCATACTCGAGATAAAAATACAGCTTTTGGTAAATTGGGACCATAAAAATCAGTTTTAGGGAAACTCTCTATAAAGCGGACATCTATCTAAAGCGGACACTTTCTTTCACACCAATGGTGTCCGCTTTAGACAGATTCCACTGTATTACATCTATCGCCTTATTTTCAACCTGAACATTGACGACGCTTGGGTGGTTTACAAAGAGAAACGATGCCTCAGGGGGAAATGTTTCAAGTTGTTCTTTTATCACGCAAAGTACGGAGTAATTATAAAGATTAGAAACTAAGGCGATGGATGTTGTGATGAAATTTATGAAAATTTCTATTAAGAGTATCTATCACAAGACTGCAACTTGAGTTCTTAATAATAATTTGACCTTAAAATAGAGGAGAAACTAAAAGTTTCGATCGGATTATGTTCTGAAAATATAAAATATTTACTTTCTGAAAAACAAAAAACAAATATAGTATTTCACAGAGATTTCAAGGAGATTGTGACGTCATCGTCGCGGTTGACATAAAGATCTTCTCGCTTTTATTATTGGCTAAAAACTCAATTATGATAATTTTGTGCTGACGACGAGTTTCTGTTTTTAAAACCGAATGATTGACATGCTGGCGTGCTTATTGACTTCTGTAAGTTCAAATTTATAAAGGTATAATGGAAATAAAATAAACACATAGACTTTTCTAAGAGAGATCCGAATTATATCTTTTCTCGTTGAAGTTGCATAAAAAACAAAAAAAACGAGTTTCGTTCTGTTCTCGTTAAATTGTCGTCGTAACTTTTTTCTCTCCTATTAATAACAACAACAAAAGAGATAATCTGAATTATATCCGTCGAATAAAGTGAACAAAGATAATGACGTTATGACGGCTAAATACAGACGTACGTTGACGTGACGTTGCCGTCCGTCGAAACTGTTCATCCACGCGACAGAAAGTGAGTGCGCGCTGTTTGCATGTTTCTCACACGAGCACTTTCCCGCTTTCAATTTCTCACAAAACATTTCGTTTACCCATGGGTCACTTTTCAAAATTACGGTCTTTGTGGTCAAACGAATTCACTAAAATTTGTTACAATCTACAGTACTGCATGTGGGCCTGCACGTGGTATATTGGAAATCAGTTCTAGTACACTTGTGATTCTTAGTACAATTAATGAGTCAATTTTTTAGCTAAAACCAGAAATAATCCTCGCGTTAATCTAAACAGTATCATTCTTAGAATATGACCTGGTTTCAACTATCTGTTTTTGCTTTCTCTTTCGACAATGAATGGGAAAGAAGGAAAAAATTGAATGAAATGCGATAAAAAAAATTGTTTTTTTATTAATCTCCCATTATATTCTTAATGATTACTTTCGTGTGCTAATAAATTCCACTTGCCTTATATGGAGACTTTCGTATTAATATAAGTTGTTTTATAACCTCGGCAATGTACGAGTGTAGATTATTCACTTCTTGAATACAGTAAGTAAAACTCGTTTAAATAATCGTTCGCCAACGTAAAAACATAAAAGCAACGAGAAGATTTGACCGTGTACATTCGGTGAGTAGGAAGTGAATCTTTTTTAAAATACATCTGTATTTATTCAGGTAAGTTCGAAGGAAGCGACCAGATTCGTTCCCTGTACCACACAACATGTGGAATCGTCAATATATCATAATTAATCCGGAAGGAACCGAAACGTCGGATGTTAGTTAAAGTACATATAAGATGTATGTCACGAAAGGATTTTATATCTCCTCCTGGCTAGTCAAGCATTTTAAAAGGCATAATAATTCCAACTTTCTAATGATATGTTGAAAAGTTCGGTCCTTGTGAATTCGTTACAATGACATCGTTATTGAGATCTCTTTTTCAGTTCTTCGGTTCTTGTGCGGCCTAACGTTTTTGTGAATTCAACAGGGTGTTTGAAGGACTCTACAATATCACAGTTGGTTTCTGCAATTAGGGCGTTCCTGGCTGTAGGTGGCAACGCACTTGCAGGATGCTTTAGAGAAAATAAGACCGGGAAAAAAATCCCTCAAAACACTTTAAACGCAAGACTGTTTGAAATTATAGGTTAGTTTGAAGCATAACCTTTTTAATACCGGACCTACTTTAAATATGAACTGGCAAACTTTTTTATTTTCGACAATCTGCTCTCACGGAAATTCAAGTTTCTGTCAGAATATTAAGTAATAAGTTCACCTGCTTCCTTGTTCCAACGAACAAAAAACAACAACAACCACACAGAAACCAAAAACATCTGGAACTTAAGTCCTTTTTCTTATGTATCATTCTTGTTCATTCCTTCCTTCAGAACTAGATTTGTTCGTCGATTGAATGTAAATACTTTTTTTCATTATGTATAGATTATTTTGTTTTACGTTTAAGATCCTTGGAGGTGGTCGACAGAGGAGACCAACGAAGTACTTCGTCTACTGTGTGAACACTGCTACTTGAAACCGCATCACAAAAGTTATTTTGAAAAGTATTCGTTACGCTTGAGCGGATATCAGTTGTGTAGAGCCGTCCTATCGACACCGGTTGTTGATAGACTCCCGAAAAAAATCGCTTCCCTCCTTAAACAAACCGTATTACCAATGGCCGTGAAAGCTGGTAAGAATCTGAATGTTAGAATGTCTATTACTTGGTCCTGCTAACTTCTCCGGTGAAAACTCTTTTAAAAGTGTTTGAAAGAACGAGGCATAGCCTTCACCACAACCCTCGCTGACCCAAACAAATTTTACAACCTTTACACCACGAACTTTGAGAAAATGAGACATAAACTGTATATATTTTTTTTAACAAAATACACTCTAAACGTTGTAAATTTACCTGTTCATTTGTTAGTTTTTTTACGGTCAACTTTCTACCACCAAACCACTTCTCGATCACTCTCCTATAAATTATATTTCTTTGCTCTTATATATCATTTTAGTTGTCGAACCTGAATTGAAGAAGAAAGAAGGTTTATCGGAAAACGTATTGGTGGAACAACCATTAGCAAAGGAGATATCCGATGAACCAAAAGGTACGCTTTGTTTTTTAAGAACACTGTGTATATTGCATTTCCAACTGTTGGTAGACCACCTTGTTAAAAAATCCAAAATCTGTGAGGTCAACTTAAACCTGCTGGATATCTGCTGATGACGCAAATTATGTTTCCAGTTGTAGTTCTACTTTATCCTTCCGGAAAGTGTCTAAGCCAAAGGGGTTTGCGTTGCCTACGCTCGTCATATATGGTAGTTACATAAAACTTAATAGTCCAGGCTAAAAATAATGTAAATTATCGACGTTTTTTTTTTTCTTTTATGTAAATTAGTCTCATAATTGACACTCTTAATTTCTTAATAAAAGTGATTAGCAATTAGAAGAGAAAGAATCGTGTGGTGGTTTAAGATTTTCAATGAATTAGTTTTGAGCACGTCATGCAGACCGTCATTTAAACGCCGTGGAAGATAATTTTGTCCGAAAAAGGCATTCAATAAGTGCCGACAACTAAGAACGACTTTCCATGTTCGGACGAGTGACGTCGTTGTCCCGTTGTTGTCCCGTCGTTGTTCTCAGGAGCGAATAAATAACTTTGACGGCGAAGTATGCATCTGTGTGTTCCCACTTCAGAAGTACAGTGTATGGTCCAGTTATGTTTATAAATATTTAAATATTAAAAAGCTTTGAAACTTAAAAAGGCTTAAAGTTTGTTCTTAACGCTCAATAAACACGTTAAACCATAATGTGAATGTTAGACCATGGCCTGTTTCTCGATAATAGACAGACACCGTGTTTACATTCCAACTTGATTCCTTGTGTAAACATTCAAATATATATTTACCACATTTTAATACATCACACAGAAGAAGCAAGAGCCCTGTGACGTCCCAATTTTGTTTTGCATTCTTAGAGTTTGACGATATGGCTTTTCAAGTGACCTCTCTTGACGTGTCAGAAAAAAAGAAAACTTATTTTTTTGTATTTTCAAACAATGCAGTAAATGTCGGTTAATTTCCATGTCGACAATCCGACTTGCCGTGCGCATCAACTACCGGGGTTTCATTAAAACTTGTCCCATGAAAAAACACTATATTTATTTTAAATATTTTTTTTGTTACACAAGAAGATAGACATTTTATTTACAATCGCGACGTGTGTTTGACGTCATACGACGTTGTTTATAACGATGGTACTTGATAGAAAGAATCTTCTTAGCGACACATTTCAGGAAATCAATTGGTTGACAAGTTTATCGTATTTTTTTAACAGCACATTTTACCAGCGGCCAAAATATGGATGTTGTTGGCCATAAAGACGACGAAAACTCCGAAGAAAACTACGAGTCGGAAATTCAAGACGACGATTTAGATTTTGAAGATATCAGTGACATCGAATCCACGAGTGTTTCTGATAGAGAAGACGATGATTTAGAGTTGGACCAAGGGGAATCTTATTCTCCACTGCAGACGATGCATGAAACGACAACGATGAAGAGTGGTGTGAGACATAGGAAGGGCGGTATGATCGACAAGATTAACGCCATTGAGAATGATTTGAAAAAATTCCAAGAAAAACTTTCGCAATATGATCAAGATATCAATTCTCTCCAAATAGTAGCTGGTGCGACGCGTGGACTAGGTAAACATCCTTTGAGCATTTCAACTTGGCATACGGAACTCTCTTTCACTTTCCTTAACCCGCCTCCGCTGCCGAAGTCTGTTTATAAATCTTCAAACACCCACTACCTCAGCTACAATATACAACTGTTTGTTTTGACGAGGGCGAATTAAACCAACACATTGCCATATTCATACATACACATAAAACGATGATGTTAAATCACCAAAAATAGCATTCGAAAACAACCGAGCATAGTGGATAATCGTCGGTTTTGCTCATTTTCTTTTAACCTTGCATAATTGTTTTGGAACGAAATTAATGTCGTTAATGAGAGTAGGTCATTAGTGCATCTTTTCAGCTAATATTCAACTTTACCCTGCTAACAGATTTAAAGAACGCCTACAGTTTTTTTTAATTTTTAATAAAACTGTTGCCGTGTCTATGTATCTTACCACGTCTTACCACTTCGTAGGCAGTAGGTTTTAAGGGGATTTTTCCGATCACCTACGCTATTTCTGGAGAGGTTTCTATAAAAGAGTTTAATTTCAAACGTTTCTTTTATGAATTTTGATTTGCTCGATCGGCCATGGATTTGGATTTACAACTACTGTGGGATAGACTTTTTTGGGAAAGTTTGCTTAGCGATGGTAGTCAAAAGCTTTTTACCTTTCAACTCTTTCAAGTGTTCGTTTCTTTTCTTCTTCTTTTTTTCTGACTATTCTTCTGCTAACTTGTCCACTATTTTTCTATTTTAGATGGTTTTGGTACGAGCAATGCTGAATCTGATTCCGATAGTGGAACACGGTGGATTGGTAAGTTGCCCATCGTCCGCATTCCGTTTTTCAATAAATCAGAAAGTTGGTTTACCTAAAAAAGTAAAAGTCAAAATTTTTCAATAGAATGGTTTAAAGAAAAGCATCTTTTTTCTTTTTTTTTTTCTTTTGGGTGGGGGGTGGGGTGGTGGGACAGGGGTGCTCGCAAAGTAACAACCATTTGTTCAAGATGGAGAGTGCTTTGAGATGGGGAGTGCCCACACTGTACTTCATACATTCTGGAAATTAAGGCTTAATATCTAGTGCGATTTTTTATTCAGATACCGGTCACGGCCTGCTTCCGTTTATTCAGTCGTGCTTACAAGATACTCGTTACGGCCATGTGGTGAAATGGACTGTCGTTAATAAAGAGTTTGAGATCCTCGATTTGGCGAAATTAGCTGAAATGTGGGGAAGGGAAAAGAAGAAGGAAGGCATGACCAAGCGAAAACTCAATCGAAGTTTATCTTATCTGATTAAAACCAAGAATAAGCTCATTAAATCGCCAAATAATAAATCCGTTTACACTATCGTCTCCAACAAGGCAGGCAGTCAAAGGAATAGAAGCGAACAAAATCTGCAAACAGCAGCACGAAGAGACTCGACATCCTCACACGACAGTAATACGTCATTCGACGTCAAGCCGACAATGAACGCACGCGACATGAAAGCTTTACTTGAGAAAGCTACTGTTTTTAACGGACGATCTAGGGAATTTGAGTCCATAACGAAGAATACTGTCGAAAGGCCATCAAGAAAACGCGCCGCTCAAAGTACACCGGTCAGTCCAATGTTGTCACGCGGAATAAGTAAACTGCCGACGATGAATGACAGTAAAATGTCGCCAAATTCCGACTTATTCTGTTTGTCACGTGACTCGAAGGAGCAGAAGTTGTCGTGTGGCATTTTTCAAAGGAAAATCTCGTCGTACAACAGAAAGGAGACTTCAAGACAATCGAGTTTCACGTTGAACAGTGGAGACCTGTTCGCATGGAGTCAAAGTAGCGAGCAGTCACTGCAAAACATCAAGAACTGCACCAGCGTGTCACCATTTTTATTGTCGAATTCGTTGTATAGTAACGCTGAAAAGAACTCTCTAAGTCATCATGACAACGCACTGGTAACGAACGGAATGATAACAACTCCCGGCATGCAATTTCAAACCACGTTGTTAGACCAGGTGGCCACTAGTTACAAACCCCTTTCTCAAGAAAGCGGCAACACCTTACTGTTCCCGACCAATGGCGGTTTTAAACTCAGAGAGTGTAATAACATGACGCAATGGAACGGATCGCTTCGAACAGATATTTGTGGACTTTTTAATAATACGCACCAATCAAACGGCACCGATTTAAGCAGCCAACCATCGCAGAGGTGCCTGACTTTTCAAGATCTGTCGTCAATCGTACCAGGTGTGTTTCCGATGGTGGACAGTACTCCCAAGTTTAACGACGACGTAAGAGCTGCCGACAATTTGTTTGCTTTGAGCAGCGGACTGAGAGGGACTGCTGTTGAAAGAGACATGGCCGATGATGTAGATGATGCTGTGTTAGATAAATATTTGGGAGAATTTCAAATACAAAACTAAATGCAGAAACAGAATTATAGAGAAGATGCATCGGTACCGCATCGGTACCGTAAGAACGGAAAATGTTTATATTTCGTTGTTGTTTTTTTGTAAAAATTTTAACTCTAGTTAACATGGAGAGTTTTCCCGATTTTCGTTTTTCATCCGATTGTTTTTTCTGGTTTTTTTCACGTTATGGAGTAATGATCAAAATGAGTTGTTTTTTTTTTTACTTTTGAATTCGAAGAAGGTTCTGCTTGGTGTACACCATGCTTTGGTATATATAGTTGTTATTGCTTCTAAAACGTTTTTCTACAGAGAATACTAAAATGAATTGCCTCAATGAGCAAGTTGGGAACGCTATTTTTTATTTCCACAGGAATACACTCGTGGAAAAACGTTTTCAAAATGAATTTTGAGGTTGTTTTTAAATTTTACTTCCTCATCTGTTATGGTCAGATTAACATTGAAACTGATACCGCAATGATCATATATAATGAGAAATTAAAAATTTCAAGTTAATAACCCGAATTATGACGTCATAATGCATAACTCGATTTTTTAATTCGGGTTTTCCGGGCCTCATCTATAATCTGCTGTCGATTGTTATTTCAGAAGTGTGTCTACCATGCAAAAGTAATTTAAAGGGAGATGTCATAACGAATTAAAACCTTGTTACCGGACTCTTTAAGTCTTCTCCAAACTTTGTAAATAACAGTAGTCTGGTAATCTTTAAATCGTTTAAAGGGGAGTCATCAAAACTCTGTAAGCTTTGAAATTTTCCATAATCCAATGAAAACATTAAAAATTTGGATCAATTTTTTCAAAATTTTCTTGCTCGAATTCTCTTATTGGATTTAAACCTTCGCACCATACACTTGCAAGCATTGAAGGCGTTATTTCAGCAATCTTATTGTAAAAGGTGAAGAAAGGTTTATCAAATATTGAAATCGAAACATATCGAATGAGACACAATGCCGGATAAATGACATTTTCAGGGAAAAGGCAGCATCGAACAACCTGAACAAAAACGGCAGATCTTGGACGCCATCAGGTTAAGATATAATTGGCCGATTGCAAATATTTCCAATATTGATCTGTATGTGCTCCAAAATGCGATTCACAACACTGTATGGAAGGAAAGATGGCTTCGTCACTCTACGACACAACAACGTTCGTAATATTACTGCGTCTATACTGAGTAAAGTATGCTGAGTAAAGTATGCAAAGATGTTGCAATTGAGCATCCAACTCATTGAGCTTTCTCGACTTAGGGAGTGTTTATATGAAAAGCGGGCTGGCTCACTGAGCGGGATCTCGTCTATTCTTTATTTTCCTCCTTTTTTTCTAATGTATTTATATGAATATACGGACTGGCTCGGTAAGCGGGATCTCGCCTTATGGTAGGCGGGATCCCGGTAAACGGGCTGAATTTTTTTCCATATAAACAATTTCATCCCGCCAAGCGAGCTGAATTCAGCTATACAGCGCATGCGTGTATGTATTTTTATTTATTTTAAAATGGCGGATGGGACTGCTTCGAACAGCGATTCTGCTACAAGTGGAAAAAAGAAAATGGCACAAAGAAAAGTTTTCAGATGGGAACCTTTGATGATTGAAGCATTAATAGGCAGCTTAATTGAATACAAAACATCCATGTCTTATAGAGGTCTAGACTTTGATACAGACAAACCAATGCAATACAGAGAATTAAGATTGAAAATGGCAACAAAATATCAAAATGAGGTTCAAGTTTGTTTGGAACTGTTATGGCTGAAAAACTACCTGAGAATTTCGATGATCTCTCTGAAGAAGAAAAGAAAGGAGCCAAAAGTCTTGTAAAGTCTTCCAAGGAACTAATAACACGAGAAACTAACAGAATTATGGAAAAAGTGAGGAAAAAGTCTGTTGTTGCTGGCACACGGAGTGGAAAAATTGTCTTTGAACATTTCGATAGTTTAACAGAAATGTGGGGTGGATCAGCCAACATTAATAAAATAAACTTTGGAATTTCAGGTGACAGTTTGGTTGACAGTTATGAAAATGATGATTTTGATGATGATGATGATGATTATGACTTGGCGAATGCGAATAATAATGATGGTAATTTGTCAAATATTAGTACCATCAGTAATCAAAAATTGAATCCTTCAATGAGATCGCTTCGCTAGAAAATCAAGCTGTCCCCCCTTTGGATGAGAATGGAGATGCTGCAGTTGAAGATCAAAATGACCGTAATCCTGGAGGAAATAGTAAGCGAAAAAATAAAAGTATACTCATTGATAACAAACGTAGACACTTGGAACGAAAACTTTCAGCTGCTTAGAGACTGTTATTACGAAAAGCCAAAGAAGACTCAGGAGGAGGGACCTTGCAGATGCTATGCGCAAGTTTTTCAGACAGTATCAAAGAAATAAGTAATTCAGTGACTGAAATTGGTCAAGGCATATGTCGATCCATTGAGTTTTTATCTCAAGCTATGTTGCAGCAAAATAATTACCCACGCATTAACCACCAAAATTTATTTTATCAAAATGAAACTGTGAATCCTTATCCTTTTGCACAAGTCCATCAACAAAAAAGTACTAAGAATGTCAATGAACTGAACCAAGCTCATCAAAGTCAAGGATTACAGCCTGGAATGTTTATGCAATTTCTTAACAGATCAAATGAAAATGAGACAGACATTTGAAAAGACATTTGAAAAGTTTTGTTTTCTATTGTGTTACAATTTTCTATTACATTTTTTCATGATTTTGTTGTTTGTATATAGGTACCTGTTCTTTTGATTTACAAAAAATGTTGTTTTATTTTAAAAGGTGAAAACTTTCATATTTTTTTTCTTTATTTTATGTTTTAACACAACTGAAATATTATATAATAAACCAGAGTAAATAAAAATATCAATATAACCTTAAGACAAAGGATATACAAAAAGATAAAATGTTGCATACATAGGTTAAATTTTCATAAAGCTTGTCAAGATTTTTAGAACAATTTGACCCTCTCCTTCATCAACTTAGTACACTGGATCTGGAATATTTTTGAATTTTTCCTCATTTGTTTTTATTTCAGCCATTTGAAACTTCACAATGTCCTCATCTATGTAACTTTTATTTTTTTTCACAAAAATTGTGTAAAATAAAACAAGTGTATATAACTGTTGGAATATTTTCGAGGTTCAAATCCATTTTTCTTGTGAGAATTGTGAGAATTGTGAGGATTCCCCACCTTGCTTTTAGACGCCCAAAAGCACATTCAATCTGGTTTCTTGCTGAACGAAGCATGTTATTGTAAATAACTTGTTCATTACTAGCACACGATTCATATTCTTTCATACAAATTGAGGTCAGTGGGTATGCAGGGTCACCAATGATATAGTTAGGTATTTTTACACCGTTAATAGATTGATAAACAACAGGTATTTTGTTACTTCTCAGCTTGAGATTTATATCAGAATTTGCAAAGACTTTAGCATCGTGAACACTTCCTGACCACATGCATTCAACATCAATAAAATAACCTCAAAAGTCACACACTACTTGTACACTTAAAGAAAAGTATTGTTTATAGCTGAAATAATCTTGAGAATTTTCAACTGGACACTGTATTGGTACACGAGTTCCATCTATGCAGCCAAAGGCTTGAGTCATTCCGATTCAAACTATGACACCTTTTCTCTCATAGCATCTTTGGTTTTGGGCAGCTGAATGTATTTAGGACCCATATATTTACATATAGCCTTACAAACTTCAATGATTACATTAGATGCAGTAGATATTGCAATTCCAAAGCTATTGGCAGTCATTCCAATAAAACCAGTGTCCTTTAGATAGCACAAAGTAATAGCTAACTTTTTTTTGCTGCTCAAGGCTCTGTAGTTGGGGGACATAGGGTTGGGAGATATGTATGGGTTAATTTCAGTCAACAACATTGTAAAATCTTCACCAGGCATCCGAAAGTTTTTTCTCCAGCACTCCTTTGGCGATATCCCATTAAAAATATTTTGCCACCATAAGTCAGTTCGACCAGGTTTGAACCAAATTTTACGTTTTTGTCTGAGTAAGCGACGTTGCCTTAAATTCTTTACTTTCTGGATACCATAATTACGTTTCCTCAATATCATTGCACATAGTGCATGTTTTTGCTTTCTATAAATCGTTTCGGCAATAGTAATCAACCCATGCAGCTCTAAAATCATACCAACAAGACTTGTTAAACTGGTAACTAGGGGGTAAACTATTTGTGACTGAATTCTTGAAGTCGCTATCTTTGTTTGTTATATTTTTCTTTCCCGCGCAAAAAACACTTTCGCTTTCAAAACATCCCGGTAATCGGGCTGAAAATTTTCATATAAACACAATTTTTTTTCATCCCGCCTACCGAGTCAGCCCGGTAAGCGAGCCAGCTTGCCTCCATATAAACACCCCCTTAGCTTCAACAGAAACTGGCAATGAGGTTCGAACTGGCATACATGCTCGTAGATATTTGGACGAAGGGGACAGCAACCATCTCACAATATGATGCATTGAAAGAGTCAACACGTGTATTATTACACTATATTCGGAGCTAAATTGCGTGCTCGCGTGCTTTTTGCGTGCTTTATGTATTTACGTGTTTGGCGTGTTGTGCACACCAGACTGTTTTGGTTCAAAGAGTCACTCCTCTCTATGATTAGATAAATGGCCATTGATGTAGTTAATATTAGCATTTTACAGCCCGATGTAAAAAATAATACGCCGTAAAGGGTCAATTAAACGCATTGGGTGCTATTTTAAAGCTTTAACTATGGGCGTTTAATCAAGCATGATTGTTTATTCGGAAGGGGTAAATATTTACAAAGTAAAAGTTTTTTGTTCATACATTTAGTAAGTAAGTAAGTAATCATTTATTTAGTTTCTAACTCTCATACTTACAATTACAATGAAAGAAAGAAAGAATAACTAGGAGACCACTCCATATAGAAAATTCTAGTCAAAAGGAGTGGCCACCTAAAAAAAACAAAAATGATAAAAATGATAATAACATATGTAATAAGTTTTCGTTAATTAGTCAATATATTGAGAAATAAGATACGATTTAGTTAAGACTTTTAATTTTGGAAATGTAAGCACAGATAAGTCGTCAAGTTGAAGATAATTTTGAATGAGATTCCATTGGCAGATCGACTGATATTGGAAGGAGAATTTACCAAATGAGAAAGTCTTGAACGGGTGTTGAACTAAAGAACCTATGTTCCTTCCGCGAGTATTATAATTCAAATCAGAGCGTTTAAAAATCAAATTGTTGCGAATGACTTGGGGGAGTTTATCATTAAGGACCTTGTGTATAAAAGATATATTTAAAAATTTTACAATGTCAAAAAGCTTAAGGAGACCTAATTTCCGAAACAGAGGGGATGTATGAGCTAGCCAGTAAGCATTACAAATAGTACGTATTGCACGTTTTTGTAGCTGAAAGATACGCTTTGTGACTAGGTTTTCCCTTTGACCCCAAACCTGACAGGCATAAACCATATGTGAATAAAAGATAGCATAATAGACAGAAATTAAAAGAGGTTGTGGCATAAAGTGACGAAGTTTTGTTAAAGCTCCATTTGCTCTTCTTAGTTTGTAAGATAGCTTGTTGACATGCACAGACCAGTTCAAATTTTCATCTATATGGATTCCAAGATATTTAATGGAAGAACTCTTAGACATTTTTTTACCGTCAATCTTAATACACAAATTAAAATCAATATTACGACGCTTGTGTTTAAACAAAACATGTTCTGTCTTAGTTGCATTAAGAGAGATTTTGTTTGCATTCAACCAGTGCATCAAGAGTTTCAAATCAATGTTGACCCTCTTAGCAAGTTGTTTTATATTTTTACTACAATTTAACATATTTGTATCATCGGCAAAATGGAATACAGAAGAAAATCTAACTGCCGTATGTATGCATGTCGTTGATATAAATTAAAAACAATAAGGGTCCCAGCACTGAACCTTGAGGAACTCCATGATGAACGGGAGAAATATTAGAACTTTGACCTCCAATACAAACAAATTGCTTTCTATCAGTTAAAAAGGAATAAAACCAATTTGATGCATTACCTCTGATACCATAATGATTCAGCTTAGCAAGTAGTATTGAATGATCTACTGTGTCAAACGCTTTTTGTAAGGCTAAAAATATCCCACATGCAGCTTCCCCATTATCCAGCGCTTTTAAAATTGTTTCAGTAATGTTAATCAGGGACAAAGTTGTTGAATGGTTCTTACGGAATCCAAATTGCAATGGGTACAACGTTTGATGAAATTGAAAAAAAGAAATTATGCGCTTATACATTAACTTTTGAAATATCTTATCTATATTAGATAATAGGGAAATTGGGCGGTAATTTTTGACTTCCAAGGGCGAATCTTTTTTGAATACTGGAATAACCTTAGCAAGTTTTAGTGCAGTTGGGTAGGTACCAGAGGTAAAGGAAAGATTGATTAAAGAGGAAAGGGGAGTACACAATTCAAATTTCAGTAAATTCAAGATTTGATGTGGAATACTGCAAGGTCCAGATGCTTTGTGACGATTTAAGCTATTAATGCAATTAAAAACTTCCACAGGTGATGTGGGAGACAAAAATATAGAGTTTTGATTAGCATTGAATAGATAATTCTGAAAGTATTTGGATGTATAAGGAGTCTTTTCTCGAATAGATATAGATATACACCCAAAATAATTGTTAAAGGCATCAGCGATTAGTTTTTGATTGGATGTTAGGTTATTGTTGATAATTAATGAAAGACATTTATTTTTGTTTCTGGTATTGCTTGAGAATATACAATAAATAGGAACAAAACGAGTAAACTTAGTTTTAGTAATGCCTATAACCTTAAAGTTATGTGAAAGATCCTTTAAGAGAGTACAAAATGTATCAAAATGAAGAATTAGACTGGCGATATTAGATGTAGAAAAGAAATATGAGAAGAAAAAGACTTACAAGTTTCAACAAATTTTTCGGGGTCATAATACTTGCAATTTGGTGTGTTAACATTTTTCGACGATAATGAATTCAATTCAACTTGAACGTGCTTGGAAGGAATAGCAGGTTTCTTTGTTTTCACGAGTGAATATGAAATAAGTTTGAATTACAGACTGCGCAATGCCAAACCTCACACAAATGATCAACATCTTGACGACTTAAATAATTACACGCTGGATGAATCCAGTTTTTACAAATATTACAGAAAATTCGAAATTTTACTGACTTTTTGACTTCTTTATTACATATGGGACAGAGATTACTTTGTGACATGAATTAAGTGTGAAAAAAACAAAGAAAAAAAAAAAAACTTTGTTAAACAGTTGGATAATTAAATTAGATTATCAGATACTTTTTAACTAATAATAATAATTAAAAAAAAGAGACATTACAGCTACTATTTTTTATTATAATAATAATAATAATAATAATAATAATAATAATAATAATAATAATAATAATAATAATAATAAAAAATTGGCGGGAAAAAATCAGTCACGCCTACCTCCAGAATATAGTATTTCAAATACTCACAAATTTTCAAGATCAACATCAGGGAAACGATTCAAAAGATCATCGATATGGGTAATGGACTCAGCATTACCAAGTGGATTACGTTTAATTTTAACAACACCATTGCTCATCCAAAACGAAGTGACCATGCCCTTTTTCCATAATTTCTTGCATTTATACAGAAGATTTCGATTGGTGTCACACAAGCTCTCGTTGATGTAAATACGTATATCATCAGGAATTTGCAAGGTATTAGAATCAAGATCTTTTAATTTTTTCTTATTTGCGATGATTTTACCAACGTCTTTTCTTCGTGAAAATTTTACAATCGTTATTCCTTTTTTCCCGATTCTATGACACGCTTCAATATGATCACTCTCGATGTCAATGTCAATTGTATTAAGGATAAACCTCACCTTTTCTTCCAGATCTTCCTGACCAACCGAGGGTGGAATGTTGGCAAATTCTAAACACTCACGTCTGCTATATTGCTCCTGTTGAGACGAACGCCGTTCCAGATTAGTTATCCGCTTCGACAAGAGTTCAGAGGTGTTACGTGTTACCGCCAACTCCCCTCGGATCGTGTCAAGTTGGTTTTGGAGCTCTTGGTTGGTGTTCATCAGCTCTGTGTTTTCAGACTGCAAGTCCTGCACTAGTTTAATCAACTGGTCTTTATTCAGATTCTTTAAATTCGGCATGACTATACGTGTTAATATTATTGTATTTATATAATATTTATTAGTTTATATAAGATGATTATAGTTTGCTTCCTTCTTCACTCACTTCACTAAATCGACGTCCGACCTCTACGGTGGCCAGAACACGAACACGTTTTCAATAAAACCCAAGGTTCTTTTTGAAGAACCGTTTATAAATATTTAGAAAAAAGGCCTTTTTATACGAAAAGTCTTTTAGACTTTTTAACTATATCTCAGTTCTTGCAATTTTTTTATTTAAACGGGACAATCTCCCTTTTTAGACAAAAACTCATAAAACAATGTGATTCAGGGCTTCAATGGAAAGGTGGATATCTAAAGGCTTTAAAAATTCAGCTGAGAGTAATATTAGTTTCTCTTTTATGATCTACGAAAACAGACATGTTAATTGGCAGAATTCGAATGCTCATCGGTTATGACGACATATCTCGCCATTTATTGGAGGAGGCATAGAAAAACCCCAGCAGTGAACATTTCGGTGTACGAAGTGCGACACGATTTGAAGGAAACAAGTGCTATTGCTGTGCTGTGGTCAAGTGAACTGACTGAAATATGCAAACAAAATACGAACAAAAAATCTAGTGAAGGTCTAGTAAAGGTCGAACTCAAAGCATTCCCAACAGCAACAGCAGGCGATATTGCTTGGCATTCCTACAGAAAACTCTCCTCCTCATTGACATTTTGAAGATTTTTGAGTTTGTTTGGTTAAGGAAGGTAAATTTTCAGTTTTCACGGTGAATGTGAACTGCTTTTTAAATTGTCAGTTTGAAACTCTCTTAACCTAGCCTTTTCTTTCTCCACCATGGGCGTAGAAGACTACCATTCATGCTCAAGTTCTTGAAACGAGATAATATAAATGTCTTAACACTTGTTTTCAAAAAAGTGGGGGTCTAACTCGTATCAGTAAAGTTCATGGTGTAAACCTTATAAAATTTGCTTGGGGGATTGAGTTCATAAACAATTTTTGCCTCGTCTTTCAAACACTTTTATAAGAGTCATCATCGAAACGTTTGCGATCAGAGATGTAACCTTAACACCCTCTAACTTACAAAGCATCATTATTTGCCATGACAACGAAACTCGAATTTTTATCTCAACATCTTCTTACTCTCTTTCATAAACTCAATTTCACAAAATCTTGGATTACATCATTTCATTATTACTTTTTACACTTTCTCAAGATGGCGTGCTCGATACGCTATATTATATCGGTTTGAAGCAGGATTTGCGCTTCAAAAAATAATACGCGCGCACCGTGTCATTGCGCATGCGCATTGATTGTAATTCGGAAATACGTGTACCAATAATTCTCTTCGCGTACCAAAAAATAAAGCTGAATTGGTATCAACTTTTTTTTGCAATACGCGTAATCACTGAAAAAGGTAACCAACCAAACTACCAAAATTTTGCAACGTTGGCAGTTTTGCATCAACACATTTTTTGAATGGATACGCGTATTGTGTCAAACGCACCGCACCGTATTTTGTGCTGATAAGCGTATCAAAAAGTGAAGTGGAAATCCCGCTTAAATCAATGAAAAAAAGACGTTCGTTTATGTCAATACTCGGAGTTTCATAATTTGAGCAATAATCAGTTTGTTTTTAAACGGAAGATTACTTTCATTATTACATAAAGCCAAAAGAAAATTCACCAACAGGAAGATTCCCAAAAACACGAGCACGTAACAAGCATGCAATTTAACAGACTCCTATATTTATTACCGTCCGAGGTTACCTAGTTTTCGTGAGTCCAGAAGCATTACACCAAAGCAATTAGCATCGGTGATGATAATGTTCTGGATCAACAAGTTTCAGATATCAATTAGGATATAACGTCCATTCTTTTATGTATTGTTACCTTCCACGTTAAATGTCAGGGCTCAAGTATGAAGTGTATAGAAGTGTGTCAAACTAGCATTTTCTTATTACTTAAGAAATAGACCAAATCTATCCAAAATTAGTCTTCTCATCAACCTTGCTGATAACAGTACTATGAGAACTGAATGGCTATTCTGGACGAACATTTAAAAAAATCAGTGGTCTCTCTCTGTCTGGAACACCCTCTATCTCGGCCTTTTCGAACAACCTTGGACATTTCTGTAGCCCTCAAGCTGTTCTCTATCTCGAACCAATTCCTTGCTCCCTCACGAGTTTGAGATAGAGAGAGAGTCCACTGTAGTTGCACTTTGGATTGGATGTGTTGTACTAATGTTACAGCTGTAAGCAAAGGCCTTAAGGGAGTCTTCTACCCGCGTTTTTTTTTACATAGAAACGAGTCCAGACTACAGAGGATTAACTGTATTAACTCCTTTTATTCAACCATGATTAATATAAATATATACTTCAAAACATTTCAACATTCAAGTTCACAATTAATACTTTCAATCTGAACAGCCCTTTTCAATGCACTCCATAGAAAACCACCTGAACAGCCAAACTTGAGTGCTAACAATTGTGATAGCGCTGTATACGGCGCTAGTAAGAGTGCCATTTTCGCTAAGTAGTCGAACTTGCGATACACCATATCGTCATTTCGCCGCACAACATCTTCGGCACTGCCTTTCCACGGATCCAAACAGCTGAAATTCATTTCTTCCCCTTCTGAGCTTGTTTCTTGCTGCTATCGCGATTACTACCAAACGCTTCGATCATTTCGGCTGCCGTCTGTGGATTAGCTGGACTGTACTTTTTAAATTCCATGCTGTATTCACCTTTACCCTGCGCAAATAATAAAATATATAAATCAAATTGATCGGATGAAATCTATACAGGATGTGACCACGAAACAACCATTAAAGCAGTTGATTACACGGTCTCCGTTATTCAGATTTACTACGAAGCTAAACGTTCAAACATTACCTGGGTTAATGAGCGCAATTCATTGGAATAACCAAACATTTCATTTAGTGGAACCTACAAAATAATATGAGAAAAGAATGGAGCGCCACATAAATAATATTCATATCAATAAATTCTCACGAAAAGCCTGGATTTATCGTAAACTTCTTGGAATACTAAAAGTGAGTGAGTTTTAAAACTACTTTTAAAACTCACGAAGCTACATAAATGTATAAAAAACACAACCAATTCTTTCGCCAACTATTCCGGTATTGCATTTCAGTACACTTACCTCGGCGTGAACCGTGAAATATTCATCAGAAGCCTCGGTACCAGTCACCACTCCTTTTCTTTTGTTTAGTCCACCCATAATAATACCCTAAAGACGAAGGCCAAAAGTGAAAATAAAATCAATCTTGGTCGTTTCAAAAATCGAAGATTCGAACTTCGAGCAGAGTGGATTCGTGGAGGTACTACCACTCGTCTCACCTGAGTTTCATTTGGAGCAACAACTTCGACCGCCATTATAGGTTCTAATACGTGAGGAGCGGCGTTTTCAAATGCTAACAAAAACAAAATACACGATTTAAAAGCATCCCTCAGCGACACCAACTGTATAGAGTGCCAACAAGTCGTTTAATTGAACGTCTTTTGCAACAAAATTGTATCTCTGTCTAACTGCTGAACGTGTGTAAAAAGAGGATGTAATCACAGGATTAAAAATAGAGGCGATGGATGTTGTGACGAAATTTTCTATTCAATAAAAACGAAAAAAGGGAAAAAAGAAAAAGGGAATTTAGACCGCCAAATATTACTTGCAACTTGAACCCCAGTGGTGTTACTTATTCGTAAAACAATATGTCAAGATCTCATACTTAATATCTTCATACTTCAAAACCTATTTCATGGAGGAAAATTCACACGTTGTTAACAGCTTGTGGACGTTACCTTGCGTAAGTGCACCAATAGCGGCGAGTCTGAAGGCTAACTCACTCGAGTCGACAGCGTGAGCCGCACCTATCAGAAGAAAAATCGAAGAGCAACATCAGAGATCAGCAGATACAATACAGTTGATGAACTATGGATTCAAATTCACATTGAGATGAAGATTGCACAATGTGATATAAACTAACCGTCTTCCAACATGAACTTAAAGCCGCAAATTTTATGTCCTGTCAGCAGGCCACGCTCGCAGGCTTCATAAAAACCCTTAAGAAATGGAGGAGAGTGGTGTAATTGAATTGATAACACACACACCGATGATGGAGAGCAGTTGACGAGCATACCTTCTCGATAGCAGGAATATAATTCTTGGGGATGTTCATACCAATGGTGGCATCCACAAATTCCAACTTTGTATTGTCCTTTTCATCTTCGAATTTCTATAAGAAATCACCAGGATGTGAAACTCGAAAATTCCATGATTTAAGAACCCTTGCATCGAAAATGGGATGTTGAAAGTATCTCTTGCATTGACAAGTAAGTAAGTAACGGGGAATTTAAAACCTTTAAGGTCTTTCATCCGTAATGGTTGGCTATTCTGCCCGCCGACTTGCAACTAGGAAGATGACTTATCGCCAGAGATACGTATATCATTGTTCTAACTTGCTCAAAGGCCAGTGTGCAGTCAGTCAATAGCTCCAAATGGGCTGATACGCTGCTTTTAAAACGCATCAGAGTGAAGTATCGAAATGCAACGTGACCAAGACTCGAACACGGGTCTCAGCGGTCGCACTATCCACTACACCATCGCTACACTATAATTCGAAGATTCAAAGGAGCAACATGGACAGCTCCATATCATTCAGTGAATTATCTTTCTCTTGTTATAGGTCTAATGATTCGTATGTCATTATTGTTCTTATACAGTTGTTTTCAAACCAACAATTGGAAAGCACTTTTCACATTCAACGTCATGATCCAAGCTTACCTTGTTAAACCAAACAAAATCAACAAACTAGCAAGTAATGGTCATCAGGAAAGAATCACCAACCTCGATGCGACCAATGACTTTGGCAAATTGTCCAGCACCTCCACTTTGCTTCTTATGTTGATAATCGAATCTGCAGACAAAAACAAGAAAAAAGCTTTAAAAATATGATCGTTTGAAACAAGCCACATCGTAAATATAAGTTTTTTGAGAAATGTCCAAACTATTTTAGGATCAGAAACTTTCGCCAATTTTGCCCGAAATCACGAAAATTTAAGTAGGCGAAAAATTCTCAATTCGTTAGTTTGTGATTGTTAATGCGCGCGAAAATTTTCTTCAATTGGATTCAAGCTGTTCGAAGATGAAATAAGTGTATAATTATGTTTCTGCTTTGTGTATACCAGTGTCTACTAGAAGAAAATAAAAACAAAACCGTAAAAATTGAATTTTCCTTTCTTGTAATATCGGAATTCTTTGAAAAATAGTTATTGGTTCACTAAAATTCCATCCTAATTTTAAGCTCGCAAAAAGTTACTTTTGGCCAATTCTTGAAAGTTTCTGTGTACGCCTGTGTTTACAAATATATTGGCCAGGAAGTCACACAATACTTTTCATTCTCAACAAGCGTATATATAAATACAAACGAAAACAATTACTTGCAAACCGATTTGCCGATCGTTTCCCGAAATGCAACTTTCGGTTTTCCGGTCAATACGGGACAGTTGTATTCAGTTTTCATTCGCTAAAGAGGAGAAACAAGAACGTCAATACAGGAGGTAACTAGAAACTCAATAATAGAGATAACATCAAGTGAGAACTCAAACACAAACAAACAAACAAACAAACAAACAAACAAACAAACAAACAAACAAACAAACAAACAAACAAACAAACAAACAATGCTAGGTAGGCAGACAGACTGAAGAGTGTTACTCACCTCTGTATATATATCTAAATGCAATTCGCCCATGCCAGATATGATTGTCTTAAAAAAATAAACAACTTTTTATTATTTTTATTATTTTGTCAATAAGCTGTGAAGATATGTTCCAGTTCCAAAGCAATCGTTCAGCTGCTGAAGAGGTGCAAGAAGCCGTCGATATGTTTTTGAAAAAGCTCGAACTGTTTTAGCATTCGCCTTGAACCAATAATTTCACATTAAAGCCTCTCGATAACTCGAACAATGTTCTTCGGTCCCTTGGAGGTTCGAGTTATCGGGAGTTTACAGTGTGTTTACTCACGTGTTCTGTGCGAAGAAATGCACAACTATTCAAAACTTTAGGACATCAAAAAAAATGCATCGAACATTTCTTATTTACTAGGTTCATCTAGATATCGAACGTTGTTTAAACAAACCACTGCACCTCTTTACTTTCGTTATCAACATGAACTCGAAAGGTTGGATCTTCTCGTGTGAAGCGGTTGATGGCTTTGGAGAAATTCTCCACGTCGTTCTATGAAAGAATCATCAATAATTTTTTATGATATTTTACAAAATATAATACAAAGAATGAAACTAAAAACTTGTGATATAATTTTTCCCCAATTTTTTTTCTCTGCAGAGGCAAGCGTGGCTTCTTCCCGTCTGATGTACAATTCTTCGGAGTCGCTTCTCAATACACTTAGCCATGAGTGAGAGATGTCTCCCCCGGATGATTTCTTACATATCTGACAGCCTTTCTTGACAAGTGTTGTATCATTCAATGAAATCATTTTAACCGTCCATTATGAATTTGTTTGCTTCATTTTGAGACATTTTAAACTCTACTAGTTTTCGATCACTTGACATCATTTAAAACATTATTTGCCACAGCCTCCGATAAAAACTATTCATTATATATTTTCTGAAAAGGATAAAAGGATGCAATGAAAACGAAGCAAGTTTTAGAAGAATCAGCAATTTCTGAAGTATTTCTAAAACTGCCATTGGCGGCTTCAAAATCAAACAGCTGATATTTCATGGTGATTTTTACATAATTGATTTGCAATTATATGTTTCGTGTGGTACTCAACAAAAAAACAAACCTTATTTTTCGGTTCAACAGCGAGTGATATAACAGGATCCGGAACAAATATGGATTCCTGAGTAGGAAGAAAATAACATTAACTGATAAGTAACAATGAAGAAAGAACGAGGTTAAATACAAAGCAAAACAAAACAAATTATGATAGGAACTAGAAATTGGACAAAATGTTTTACGAAGATACTATTGACAAAGACATGTGACAGAAAATATGAGGGACCACAAAACTGTTCGCATACCATGGACAGAGCAGGTGAATTTTCTGATACAAATGTGTCACCGGAAGAACATTCGATACCAAACAACGCACAAATGTCACCAACAGAAGTTTCTGTGATATCCTGAGAAGATTAAAAAAAATAATGTTTCCATGTAGTACTTGTAAAAGCTTATTAACCACTTAGCGGCTCTCCTGGAAAATATTGACCAGGGTTGTAATGTCAAGCGGGCAACTGATCCTTGCTAAAACATTTCTATGAACACACCGTTTTACTATAAAGTTAAAATTGCGCTAACCCAATCTCTGTGGAGGAGTATTTTTTTATTGAAACAACAGGCGATATTGCTTGCTATTCCTATAGAAAACACTCCTCCTTATAGACTTTTTGAAGATTTTGCCCACTGGTAAGCTGTCTTTGCGTGTATGAAGTCAGAGAATGAGAATGAAGTTTACTCCACATACACTCTCTCTCTTTTGTTTATATATTATTACTTTGTTTATATTTTTAATCGCTGCGGAGACTGTCTCATGGGGTAAATAAACCAATCACACACAACTATTGAAAGAAGATTTTATTGCACAGCTATCATGTAGCACACGCACGCACACACACACACACACACACACACACACACACACACACACACACACACACACACACACACACACACACAAAAATAATAATTCTGGTGTTTGTGAAAGGGTCAAGTTTTTTTAAGCTGCAAATCAATGTAAAGAAAACAACACCAACCTTCATTACATTGGCATGCATTTGCACTATCCGAGGAACTTTCACTTTCTTTCCAGTTCTTGAATTTATAATCATTTGACCTTTTCGCAATTGTCCTTGGTATATTCTGAGGTAGGTCAGCTGGCCATATTTTCCAGCCTAAAACGATAAAAACACACAACTTCCATTATCCCAGTTAATGATAGTCAATACCAGACAAAAACAAGACTTTCGAAAGATGTAATAACATTCTACCTCAAGTTTGAATGCCAAACCAAGGAAAGATTTTTCAGAAGAGCCAGATGAATCGAGCAATACACGTTCTTCATTTCTATTTATGAAATATCATTGGATTGGATGGATTGATTTGAATGCTACCAAAACAAAACTGACTTTGTTCTCTTCACAAAAGTTTCTTACTTCTCGGTGTCCAGTGCATAATTGTCCACTTCCTTCGGATTGGGCAAATATTCCAACACCGCGTCCAGAAGAGGTTGGACGCCTTTATTTTTAAGAGCAGATCCCAGTAAAACTGGTGTGAACGTTCGCTGCAGTGTTGCTCTTCTAATGCCATCCTACAAAGGTAAGATCTGGCTCATCATTTTTATCTGGTGAGGATCAGAATCATCTGACTAAGAGATCTGCATGTTTTTCACATGATTTTTCTTATGATTTCCCAAACTGATTTTAGATAATTTCGCTATTAAGAAATAGTTCTGAAAATAAATCTCCAAAACAAGGGGAATTGTCGAAAGGTTAAAAAATTCTGCTAAGGATAGACGATAGACCATAATATGGGAGAAAATAAACACGGATATGAATTACCTCTCCTGACAAAAATCTTCTTGAGTCAGCAAAAATGGTTTTAGACAGTTTTTTCAAAAAGACTTTAGTCAAATTATTATACATTTTCTCTGAAATTTTTTCATAAAATCATTAACATATTCCCCGAGTGAAACAACAAAATGGCAATTTTCCCTGCATCCAAAAAATAAGAAATCATGATATCATTTTTATTTTTACTGATTGCAGTAATCCGTGCAAAGCGAACTCTCGTTGGGCAAAACCTGCATCGTGATTGCTTAAAAACATTTTGGTCAGGAAATTTGCATCAATCAGTACTTTCACATTTCCCACTAAGCTCAGCCTCATCAGAGCTTTCCCCAAGTCACCTTTATATTTCATTTTTTCCCCTGAGATTGTCAATTACGACCCCCATTTCAAGGTTTTCTATGTTTTCCTGGTTCGCTACGAGCCCAGTTAGATCGGCTTATGGAAAGTGCTGGCGGAAAAACCGGGAACCCAAGTACTTGAAAAACCTAAATGCAGTAAATCATTGTGCTTTTTGTGGGTAGGCAACAAATGTGTTCAACACTGAAGCACCCACTGCAAAATAAGCACCCTATTTAGTCCCTCTAATAACCAACTGGTTATCCAGCTTATTTCTTTTTCTCCAAGCTGATTTCCAGCAAACCAGCTACTTGTTTATTAAAAAAGACTGGCTTTGTTTGTTACCATTAATAACATCTTAGATGAGCATAGCAACAAAATCTCATAGCTAAAAAGATTGACACCAGTTTTTACCACAAGTTCGCTGATGGTAGGCTCGCGTTCTTCTAAAAAGATTTCACCAAGAGTGTCATCAGCATTCGCAACTGCCTCTACAAAAAAAAAAACAACCACAAAACTATGAAATGAAATATGAAACGAAAACACATTATTCTATACATATAGCATCTTTGGGTAGTAATTTTCTGAATATTAACAAAACAAAATGGAAAAGTTGTCTTTGACTTCCTTTTTTTTTTGATATTGCTTACCAATTAACTGTCCTCTTCTCTCTTTTGCCTCTTCTAACATCTCGACAGGTATTTCTTCAATGACAATATCTGATCTAAAAAAGTCAGCATTTTTCAAAGAAATTATGGACGTTTCTTTTTGTCTGTGTGGTTTAAGTTGATGCAAAGGCATACATGTTCAGGATCAAAATGAGGTATGGTTCTTATGAATGGTTGCGTCCTCCTTCCCCTCGTCCCCTCACTTTCAGCTCCAACATCAACTGCCCACAGGACATCCCCATCATTTTCATTTCTACGAAGCTATGTTTAGTTGCTTATATAGTTTCATATAAGTTGCTTACTTTCTTTCATATAAATAATGCAATGGAGAGCTTACATGATTATTATTTTACTATGGCACAAGATTATTATTTTTGGTTTGATATTATGTTGCTGTTTTCAGCTGGACAGGCTCCATTTCTTTTTTCTTATATCCTCCTCCATTCACAAATGTCACTAGGCAAGTTAATTATTGTTTTGGAGGAATTTCATTTAATTCTTCTATTTCTTATAGACTAGAAAATTGTAATAAGAATATATGAAAATGGATGGCCAATGTTTAACGTGGTTTATGAAATAGTAATTAATACACAAGGAGAATTTTGGTTTCAGAAGATTTGAAGAAATTCATTGTAGAATAACTATCAGTTTGAAAAACAGAAACACCAGGTGTGATTGTTATTTCTGGTTCAGTTAAATAGGGAAATTTGAAGGTATATTTTCTTACACTTCAGATGTTTATTATTCTAATGCCGTCAATGTTGATTTCCAAAATTTTGCGGGGATTGGTATAAAGCAATTTTAGCAGCCAGGGAAGAAAGATAAACAAGGGTAAATAGCAAAGAAAGGCTGCCTGGGATAAAACATAATTTTACTGTTTATAATTTTTATAACAAAAAAACTGTTTTCCAAAATTTCTTTACTTAGAATTAAAAATGCATTCACACTACGTATTCAAACAAGGATATAGTGTAAAGTTCGCGGGTTGGAACATGGAGGGATGTTGATACTAATGACATACAAGGATTTAAGCAGCTGCTTTTCTAATTTGCTTTTAGTTTAACTGCACAACATCTGAGATCTCCAAATAGGCAATCTGCACCAAATAGGGGTAAAACATTCTTTGGACGACCATCACATTTACAACATCTTTTGGGGTGTATGATGTAATTATAACATGGAGAAATAGTGTGTTTTTGTATAAACATAGACTTTTATAGCGTAGTATAGGGTGTAAAAACATTTTATGGAGCAAAACCTTAAAAAAAAAAATTTACACAGTATACTAGTGTGTGTATAATCTGAAATGATATTTTACCCGAGCTCCCCATGAAAGTAGATAGCCTTCAGATGAATCAGATCAATAATTCCTTTCAAGTCGCTTTCCAAACCAATAGGTAATTGCAGAAGAGCAGCATTATGACGAAGTTTCGAATGGAGTTGATTTAGAACTCTGTAAGGATTGGCACCCATGCGATCAAGCTTGTTTATGAAAGCTATGCAAGGCACATTATAACGTTTCATTTGCCGATTGACTGTTAGCGTTTGACTCTAAAAAAAAAACAATCCCTATTGGAAAACGTTTCAGAGTTGTCATTGATTCAACTGGTACAAAATATAACAAGTTTAGCCATAAAACATTCATAATGTAGAAGGTTTTGGAAAGTGGGAGCCGGCTGTAATTCTATTGTTCACAATGGAATTTCTATTCGTTAAATTGTACCTGGCTAACCTCTGTCGCAATGTTTTATTTCACATTAAGTCACAGTTTGTACTCTATACTGTTATTTCTATACTGTAACATTTAAAACTTTTAAAACAAAGACAGACAAGAAAAAAAGAAGCATAACAACCAATATTTGCGATTGATAAAATTTAAGTTCCACATTTTCATGTCAAAATGTTTATATTTTACAAACTTTAACTTCTCCATTCTTGCCATTCTCAAGGTTCTAAAACTTAAATTCTGTAATCTTATATGCCCCAAATTCCCTTAAACTATGTATGAAAGAAAACGAACAAAATAAATAATATGTACTTGCACACCACCAACACTACACAGAACAAGTATAGCTCCATCAAGAACACGTAGAGCTCTCTCCACTTCAACAGTAAAGTCGATATGGCCTACAACAATTCAACAAGAACTTTAAAACAGCATCTGGAACTTCATTTTATGTGCAGAGAGGTCAAACACACTTGTCAAAATGTACCTGGTGTATCAATGATGTTGATGTTGGTATCTTTCCAAGAAGTAAATGTGGCTGCAGACTTAAGAGAAAGGTTTTCTATACTGGACACTGAGTATGTTTTAGAGGGACCTATCAACAACTCACACAATAAAGTAGGGTTGACATTATTCGATTTTACTACATATTGCATAGTGTAAACAGAGAATTCAATCAAAATCAGTTAATGGCATAGTGAAAACCCGCTTTAAATTTGGATTGTCAACAAATGAACTGAAAAGGAATGAAGTGTATTAGAAATCTACCTGGATTGTTATCCCTCTCTGTCTTTCAAGTTCCATGAAATCCATAGTTGCACCGACCTGATCTTTTCCTCGGACCTACAAAATAACAAAAACACATTTAACTTCCCAGTTGGAAAAACTAACCAACACGGTAGGATACCCAAGGATTCAAAACTCTGTGTTACTTACTAACTAACAGAAGGAATACTGGGTAATTACATGATGTTTAATAAACTGTGTAAGTTACTGTGTGTATGGTTCAGGTTTCGAATTATAGCTTCGCATTTTGCATTTTGGTAAGCTTCGAAAAAATATTTAAAAATGCGAAAATATTTAAAAATGCCAAGCTATATTTTCCCTTATACTCTCAAAGTTAGTGGCCTTTCTCATTAACGTGGATACAGCCAGGATATTTGCCCTAGCATCTGTTCAGCATGTAAGCGCAGTGATGCAGACTTGCTTCATCTGTGCTCTGTCGGTGTTCACCTACACACTAGTTAAGTAATTTCCTGGCTACTAAGGACAACAGGACCAGGTTGTTGAGATCCAGAGGTCAGGAGTTGGTGAATTAGCTAGGATGAGCAGGTTGGCCATGAACAGATACATTTTGGGTTAAAACTGGTTAGTCATTCAGTCTGATTAATCTCAGAAATAGATAAGTATTTTAAACTAATCCTTGTCATCTCTGGCACGAGTAAAATAATACTGTTGTACCTGAAGTTCACACGTACTCTGGTTAAACTTGTCATCACCACGAGCATAAGTCAAGTGTTAGCATGACATTAGAGAACCGACATAAATTTTCACCTTACTTAGACTGCCATCTAAGCTCTCAATATAAAGAAATTGACAGTCTTATCGAAAATTACATTGCAACATGATGAAATTACTTCGCAATTCCTGAAAATTGTGTGCTTTTTTGCGAAGTTAATTAGAAACGATAATTCGAACCCTGTGGTTGTTCAATGAAATTATGGTAAAAGCTAGTTCAGTAATCACTCACGTTCACTTTCATTAGTCTGTAGGATTTAGACAAAGATTATGATGACCAAAACCAAAAAATTTAGTCAACATAAAATTCAAACAAAAACTTGATAACAAAGTATAAGCAATATATCGATGTACCTCATGCATGCTTTGAATTCTTCCGGTATAATATAAAATTCTTTCTGTCAATGTTGTCTTTCCAGAGTCAATATGTGCCGAAATACCAATATTTCGAATCTTTGTTAGGTCTTTCTGGTGAAGAAACAAGAGATTTCATTTTAAAGAGAAACACATACAAGAAACACAAGAGGAGTTGATTCATAATACACACTCAAGAAAAAACATTGCAAAAAAAGGAAATGTACCTTTGAAGTTGACGTGCATTGACATCGCCATTGCTTAAGATGAAAACAACATTACATAGAATCATGCAACTTAATCATTGACAAAAAGGGATATATAATTAAGAATTCTTGTCATTTCCATTTTAAGGTACTTGGAAGAATAACGTAATACCGTAAAATCCTGGATATAAGTGCAGGGCTTATATCCGGGATTATTTCAAAGCCTTTTTTGGGGGGACTTATAAACGGAATTATTTTTGTGCCAGAGAGAAGAAGTAAATACATAATCTTAACCCTTTTTCTTAATCAAAATACTTTATACATATGAAATTTTCATTGCTTCCATTATCAGAAGTTGCTTATAACCGGGGGTGGGAGGGGATGGAGACTATAACTGTGATTTTACGGTATGTCAAATATGAAAAAATTCTAAATTATTTAGGAATTCAGTTCTAGATTATTAGAATAAATATAAAGAAGAAAGTAAGTCAAGCACTGGTCATTTAAAAATCTGGTGGAAACCATTATACATGAAACTTTTAGTTGAAAATTTCCATAATATACAATTTGAAAACTGACATAATTCTAACAAAAACTTCTTTGTCCCCTAAAGTTGCAATTACCTTAATTGAATGTGTAATTCTTGTTCCGAAAGGAATCCTTTTCAGATGTAACATGGTTGAGAGTGTATTGACTGATTGCTAATGAAAAACAACATTGTTATAAACATAGAGATAGACTCTTTAAAAACAAATCTTTTTCTTTTTCTTTAAACAAAAAAATAAAATGTTCATGAACCATGAAGAATATAGAAAATAGAAAATAGAAAATTCCACAGAGTTAGTTTGGCTATCAGTCTGGCACATTCTTCTAAAAAGACAATATTTTTAAGACAAAGGAAATATTGTATAAGGAACTACTGGACAAAGATGGAGAGAAGTTCATAGAAGAGTGTGTGTTCCCTACTACGTGTCTGCGTCATGACCGGCAGCGTACGATTCAAACATTTTGTTGTTCTTTTGAATAAAAATAAATGAGTTAGCAAGTGCCGGTCATTTAAAGCTATAAGAAAACACTGTGCTGCATGACCGGCAGTTTCCTTTGTTTTCTTAGCCAAGGCTTCAAAGGTCTAAAAGTTAAGAACATGCTATAAGAACATTTGAGGCTTAGGAACATTTGTTCTTAAGAAAATATTTTTACATTTTCCACAAAAACATCATTATATACGTCAAACAAATGAATATTATCATCATGTTGCTTTTTCAACAGTATCAACTCCATAAAAATGGGGAATGGTGCCAACCAAGTATTCAATAGTGTATAACTTAAAAGAACATTTTTAGGCTTCACAGTTGAAAAGCTAAGAACATATAGCTAAGAATATAAGTTTTTTCCCACAAAATTGTAGTTAATTCTGAACTCGAGAAAGTTTTTTCCTTCCAAAAAATTCTCATTTTTTGTATTCCTGAGATGTTTCTACGACGTTTTATGTTCAGCTACTATTATCACCTCATCCTTACCTATATGTATATTATTTTACTGTAACTGAACACAAAAAAGCAAGCAGTAAGGGTAAAAACTGAAACAATCTAGATGTAAAGAATGTTTTCTACACATCAATTGTCATCAATAACAGTACACGATTTTGGAGATAATGCAGCCATTATGAATTCAATTGTGATTACAGTTCGCCGGTGTAGTGCAAGTTAAAATCCGTCTTCGCCTGACAGTATGGGAAAAATTTATGAAAAGTTCTGTTTTTCTTCCAAAAAGTCGCGACCAAGTGCAAAAGGTTCTCCTAAACAGTCCAGAATAAAAATAGGTACAACAAGAAGAAAATCAACAAACAAGACATCTTTGAACGACAGGTCTTACTTCTCCTCTGGTGTAAACAACATACCGAAAAAAGAGCGCACATCCATTGAATTATGCCCTACTATAATAAGGTTATCAAAAACATTAAAATCCATAACGGCTGCATTATCTCCAAAATCGTGTATTATACCTCTTGATGTGAGCCTTTTCTTTTTTGCATATAGGAGGGAAGGAAAAGATCGATAGTAGTGGGAGAAGCAAAAAATAATATGTATTCGTTGAGAATTTAGAAAGTTTTTTCCCGTCGTGTTCTCCCATCGCGAAAGTTTTTTCCCGCGAAATCGTGAACATTTGTCAAAAAATTTTTACGCGAAATTTGTACAAGAAATCGTGGTTCGCGAAAGTTTTTTTTCACCTCGCAAAACTTTCTGTTCGCAAAACATGTGCATTAAAAAAAATTTCGTAATTTTGTCTACCATTTTCATTCATTTAATTCCACGGAAACCGAAAGTATGTTAGTTGCTTTGGAGGGGCGGGGCAGGGATGTAAGTCGCTGAATGGTTTAACCGGGAAAAAAATTATACCAAGCTAAAACGTTGTCAGATGGTTCCCTTGGTTGAATACAGTTGCCTAAAAAAAAACATCATTCCCACTTGGGAACAGTGAGTTTTGGCCATTTTTCTATAATGGCGGCAGCTGCCCATAGGCCAAAAATTAAAAAATCGCCAAAAAATGTTTAATACTCATTTGAAAGATATTTTAATGTTGAGTAACACATGTTTTATAACTTATGTGAAAAAGAATTTGATGCTGCAAAATTCAGTGTTAAACAAATGCAAGCTTTACCTATAACCCATTTGTGGCTGTACAAATAAAAGGAATGCACGAAGTTCACCGACCCTAAACGACACAACAGTGTGGTGGATTATGGAGTGATTTAATCACAGAGTAGACACTTACGAAGTGTGCATCATTTATGAGTTTTGAGTTTGAACCAATATACCGTCAAGATGCAAGGGTGACTATGAAGGTTATGTAATATTTAGAGACTGGCTTAAGAGAGATCAGAGGAGATTGGAGAGAACCAAACTCAGGTTATTTTAGCATTGTGTAGGGAGCTCATTAACGAACGTCAAGAATGTGTATTGATTTTTGAAAGAAGTTAATGAATTTATTCTTAATTGAAGAACGCCCTATTTATAATAACTTTCATTGTCCAACCTTAAGGCATAGAAGCATGGAAACAGAATAGAAACAAGCAAAGGTGTGTTGGAACAAGGAAAAATGGCACCAACCAGCAGAGCAGCTAATTGTCAGGTGCTTCGTGCGCATCAAGTCATAATATTGATAACCAAAGAAAAGACAGAATAATAAAACTGGAAACTTGAAGATAACAACTGTCGCCCAGTAATGAGAGATAATGAAGTTACCCTATAGACTGACTCCTTCAGAAATTTGTCGCGGAAGAAATTCTTGCGAGCCAAAAAAATCGCGAAATTGGCCGTTCCCCTTATTCAGTTATCTCTTCAATACATAATACAACTACCGTGATGTAATGCAAAAAAGTCACTAAAAATGTCTCAATGGAATAATGAAAAATTTTGTTGAACAAAACTCTGATTGTCATAACTAATCTGGGGGTAGCTAATCGCATTTATTTGGTGTAAATCAGGCCTTGGCTGATCAATAAGTAAAATAATAGTCACGTGGTTAAGGGTGTATACAGTGTGTCCCAAAAAAAGAGGTTCGAAGTTATCGTTTTAAGATGAAAATTATATTTTTGATAAGAGGAGAAAAAGCTCTTTCGAACGATATAAAAATCGCATAAATCAGAAAAATATGTAAAGAAAAATAATTGTTTGAAACTTCGAACCTCTTTTTTTGGGACACACTGTACTCCGGACAGGGCTGAAGATCAGTCACATGTCAATTAGCGTTTTAATTACGTCACTGTCACTTTTACATTGAATTAGTCAAATGTGTGAAAATATATAGATTAGTTTAGTTGCTTTCAGACGTTTTTATAGAAAAGTTATACTTTTAGTTCAGCATACGTAATGGCTAATTTGTGTGACCAATCTCCAAAGTCACACGTATAGTTTAGAATATAGTTAAACATATTTTACTCAACGTAAACTAAACGTTTTGTTAAGTTAAAATAGATTAGCTACATCGAATTTAATAATTTGAATACATTGAACTAATCTACCGAAGTTCCACTGTTTCGTTAAATTGTGACGTCAGTAAATAACTAATCTGAAGCTTTAACCAATTAGAACTAATCTCAGTGTGCCTTGCGCTATTCTCACTGTCATTTAGGGACACTGCCATTTAAACAAACACCAAAGAGAGCAATTAGAGCATTGCATTGTGGTAATATTTATTAAAGAGAGAACGTAATAAGGGGAACGGCCAATGTAGGGAATTAACTTTCGCGAATGACCCTTCATGCGATTTTTCGCGAGAATAAACTTTTGCAATATTGGCACTGACTGATTCATAACTTCAAATGCATGCATTTCTGGTGCATTTCTGGACCATATTTCTTATGTGAAAGTTATTCAGCATTAAAATATCTTTCAGGAGGTATAATACATCAATTTTGGGCGATTTCGGATTATACAAAAATGGCGAAAACTCGCTATTCCCGAGTGGGAATCACAGGGCTTTTTTTTGGTGAATCCACAAGGCCAACAGAGCCATCTGAGAAAGTTTCAGTTTGGTATTATTTTTTTCCAGGTTTGACCATAATATTTAGTTCAGTGACTGGACTAATGGCGTAGGTGGTATGAGAGTTAGTTAGTGGTTAGTTATCAATTTATTTCCAGTTGACAAAATTACAAAAAATTGTAATTTATAATAAAATAAAAAGCTTTACCATAAATTGGTAAGCTAGTCAAAGTCAACCATAAAAAGAAAAAGAAAAATTTTCTACCATTTATAACAGGTTCATTTTCTTTATCACATTGTTTTCAGGAAATGAGAACTTCCAAAAAATAAATATTGCATTTGAAAGAATAAGGGTAATCTAGTAATATCATTTCAAAAAATAAAAATTTTCGGTTTTTTTCCTGAATAAACCTATACAGTAAACTTAAAATGTTAACACAAAAATACCAAGTGCAAAAAAAACCCTGAAAGGTTTGAAATCTAATTCAAATCTAATCTAATCTAAAATTCATTTGAAGTTAAAGGAAGGTAAAGAAATTATGAAGAAAATAAGAACGGTAAAGACTCTGAACCCCCCGGGAAAAACTCTGTCCTTACAGCAATTACCTTATTATTTGCTATTGGAGCTTACATATTTTATTTCTTGTTATGGTGATTGCCACAATAAAAGACGGTGCCCACATCGAATTAGTTAACATTTGAAACAACCAACCAAAAATTACTGAAAATTGCTCATCCTGAGTAGATTTGATGGGTCGGTAGCTCACGTTCGGTGGTCTGTGGATTTGTAAGCATCCTCACAAAAATGTTGTCATAGCAGCAGTTGATATGAACACAAACGTGAATAAATCGTGCAAGAATTCTGATGTAGCAATAACCAGAGAGAATACAAGGGAGAATTTACTGAGAATTCAAAACCTGGAAAATGTTATCACAGGAAAAGGTTGGAGTAGCAACCTCACTAATAGATCATATTCTAACTTCCGACGAAAGTAAAATATTACTCTCTGGAACACACCATGCATAGCATGCATTTCAAATCAAAACCTAGTGTGTATCGTTATAAAACTAAGTAAATCTCGTCCACCTCCGAAATACATCACTGTGAGGGACTATAAGAAAGTTAATAAAGCACAAGTCATGGACATGGACATGGACATGGACAAGTCATGGACATGCTGTTTGACGATGTTGATGACTCGCTGCTGTGGGCATGGCAAAAACTGTACGATGATGTCATTGGTGGACACATTAAAGGACACAAAGCTAAAGTTAGATGTAATTATCTGCCATGGATCAACGAACGTTACAGAAAGCAGATGAATAAACGGTATAAACTATTGAAAGAAGCTCAGAATACTCCTCAGTCGATACTATACAAGAAGGCAAGAAATAAATACGCCCAACTGCTAAGAAAATGTTGCCACATTTGAGGTTCCCATCTACATTACATTTCATTTTACCGACTGGCGGCCTTGTGGTAGAGTGCTAGCTTTCAGTGTGGGAGGTTAGAACGGGAGAGAGATTGATATATAAGGGGGTTGTCTGGTTGAGCGGTTGAAGCGTACTTGCGGCTTCTGTAGCCCAAATGGGGGCCTTAAATGCTCTGGAACCTCCTTCGCAGGACCCTCATTAATAACAGTTCTATCAGAACTGAAGAGGCTATCCTGGGTAAACATTAATAATAATAATAATAACTGGAAAATGTCAACTGTTTAACTGGAAAATACAGTACCGAACATGCCCTGATGTATATAAAAATTAGCGCTCCTACCTGGATAAGAATTTAGTTGTGGCAGTATTCTTCATCGACTTCCAAAAATAAAGCGTTCGATAGTGTTGCTCATTCTTATTCAGGAAAAACTCAACGCTAATGTTTTCATCTCTCTAACAGAAAATAAAACGCGTCCTGCTTTATGCGTTGCACATTTCTTTTTCTAGATGGTAACCGATATAAACGTGAAGAAGTACACGATCACGTTCCTGCACGCTGCCGCGAACGTAAAATTCATTACATACGTGATAAATCGCGAACGTAAATTTTTTTTTCCTAATTTTATGATATCCTTAAAGTTTCCTATCTTAATCAATGATTGTAGATCTGAAAATCTTGTTTTTCCTATTTTCTTTGTTCTTGTATATGTATCCTCCACCAGACGTACGCTCATTCTTTTGGCTATCTGTGATTGTGATTGTTGTTTATGGATGAAACTTAAGTTAAGACAAAGATTATAATTTTCTGGTTACCAAGGACAACGGGGGGAGCCAGGTTGTTGAGTTCCAATCAACGAAGTACTACGTTGACTGGAACTTTTGGTTATCTGAATTCTTTTTCAAAATCCTTTCTGTTAACTGCTATTTTTGAACTGTCAAATCTTACATTCATTTAAATCCGAAAGTCAATACAAAAATTGAAATCTGAAAATCTGAAAACGAAAAGGACACGTTATCCGGAACCCGGAACCCGGAACCCGGAACTTTTACGACATTTTTAAAACACCGTTTTCTTAGCGAACCAATCGAATTGACGAGTAAGTTTATTTTCTTTTGTATGTGTTTTTTAACTAAGATTATATTAAGAAATGTATGAATTATATGCTGATATTCGGGGCTTGATGATAAGGCCAAGAAGCCTTCTGCAAGTTCTGGTCATTTTTGTTATTATAGTTTGTTTTTTCAATTTATACATTTGTTTTTATGGCAAATATATTCACTCATTCACTTACTCACTCACATTCATTCATTCATTCATTCATTCATTCATTCAAACTGCTGAGTATTAAAAAATCCCGTTTTCAAAAAATTGACAACCGCGTTTTCAAAAAATTAAAATGTGAAAAAACTGCGTACATTAATTTTCCATAAAACATGGAGAAGAAATGAATAATTTTTCTGTTCTCTGAAAAAAAACAAAAAACAGAAGAGATTCATTTTGGTCGCAGATTTAGCGTAAAAACCTGCTCAAAAATCCTCTTAAATCACGTGATGTCAATTAACTTTTTTGGATTGGTTGGGATCTTTTCTTATTTTGTTAAGTTCGCGTCTATTGAAAAGACCAATAAAAAAAATTAGAATAACTTTCATACCAGAGAATTTTCAAATGACCATCATTTAAATTTCACTGCTAGGGAGCTAGGGTATGTCAAAGATTGTGGAGGAGCACATAAACCTAATTTCTGTTTTCAGTCTGCATCACCAATGGACTTATTTGCACGTTTTTGGCAAAATTTGGAGACGGATTAATTTGATAAAATGTTTCTAGCTCAATTTTTTAATTGCATCTTCTTTTAATATTTTCTATGCTGACGCTGATACTGGGTTCCAGTGGGCAAAATTTTCAAACAGTCTATGAGGAGAAGTGTTTTCTATAGGAATAATAATAATAATAAAAATAATGGTTTATTCTGGCTCATCCATTTACATGACTCTTCGTCCTTAATATATATATACATATATACATATATGTACAAATTTTTAGTTCTTACTTAAAATAAAATATAAAATATATACACAAAAAATATAATTTTTTTTCTTCCCGTTTTATAATTTTTATAATTAAAAAAATTAAAAAAATAGTGTCACAGGGTACACTGTATAAACTGCAGATAACCCCCAAGACAAATTGACGCACAGTTGCTCCAACCACTAGATTTTGAAGAATTAGAGGTTATATGTCACATACCAACTTGTCCATACAGTGATGACTAGTAAGTAACTAGAGGCTACTGCCACAAGAAGAGGTATACATAAGAAAGATGGTGGCAAACTCTAGACTAGTAAAATCCACAAGAGGGTCAAATGGATGTCCAAAATAAAATCAAGCATCGTGTACGGTACAATAAGCAACAGTGAGAATGAAAAACATATATTGACACCAGCTCTAGCAAAGCTGCTTTACAAGGGCTGAGTCTAATAGATATTTCTTACTGTAATTTTTCTCACTATGTATGGTAAGTGGCAAATGATTATATACTTGATTAATTAATCCTGCAAACGTATAATGTTCGCCAGGTGATGCAATCGTGAATTGCTGAGAAGATAACTTTCTCAGGTTGTTGTTTCGATGTCTATACTGTAATTGTAAATACTTTGGAAAAGTTTTGTCATTTAATGCTTTGTGTCCTAGTTTCAACATATTAAACTTTATCCTTTCATCAACGGGTAACCAGTTAAGGTTAAGAACATCAACAGTACGACAATAATTACTTTTAACAAACGAGGCAGTGCTTCTTAATACATTGTTCAGACGATTGAGAGATGACTGACTGGCAGTTGATAGTAGTGCAATGCCATAGTCTAGTTTTGAAATAATTAAAGGCAAAGTATTTTCGTTTTTCTTCATTGGTTTCGGAAAAAACTTTAAAAAAGTTTAAGAATGTCCATGTAACGTGTAACTATAGCAGAATTTTCTGAAATGTCAATGTTCATATCTCCAGTAATGATAATATTACCTTCACAAGTAGGGAGTACATTTTCAAGGATCAAGGATCACATCGAATTTCTCTAGCCACGCCTCCACCCCGTTAGGATCAATATTTGGCTGGTAAAATATACCTATTAAAATGTTATCATTCCTATTTCTGCCTTTTATTTCAAACCACAGGTGCTCAACGTCAGAATCAAGCGTGATAAAGTCAGATCTTACTTTGACATTCAAATTTTCACGATCATATGCGTCAACACCACCACAACGTCTGTTTTTTCAGTTATTGTAGAGCATGTCGAATCCTGGAATGTTGACGTAATCGAGTAGATGGTGGTTTTCGGTGAGCCAAGTTTCTAAAAATGTCAAATGGGTATGTGTGTACAAATGTCATGAAGTCAGGAAAGGATGACAAAAGTGACTGTGTGTTAAGATGCATGACTTTTAAGGACCTATTACGGGCAAAGTGTGGTATGTGATCGTCCTGAAATGAGTAAGTACTTCTCATTGAACTCGAGGCACTTGTTAAACTGACATTTGACATAAGAACTGTGAGATGCAAACAGTCACTGCAAGTCCAAATCACAGGTTCACGAGAGTTAGCGATTGGATGGTTATAGTTATCTACGCATTTTAAGTGTGTCAAGTTCAGATAGTGAGAGCACTGTAGTCTTTTGCTGTTTATTCGTACAGTCTTATCACATTGTTGACAAGTTGGTGCAGTGTTTTTACGTTTTGATACGTGGAAACCAGGTCCTGGGTTAGCGTCTATATCACCAGATCATAAAATCACATTAAAAGTTGCTACGTCATTTGAATAGTATAATTTTTTACTCTTAGCCCATTTACGACGGATATGTGTTACTATTTTGCATTGCTTTGGGACATCCAAAGTAACTCCTGTATTTTCTTTATGATCATCATCATTAAATTTAATGGTCGTAATAACAGGTAGAAAATAAGAATATTGACATTAAAACAACGAAAATATTTGTAAGGTGGTTTTTATGTGCCATTTTATGAGGGAGTTGTTGTATCATTTAAAAACCATGTATTCAACAATATTCTTTACTGAAACACTAGATAATCCATAGGCGACATTCAGGGTCAGTCAAAAAAAGTGGAGGAGTCCAACATTATGATAATTCTTTTCAGTCTTAAGTGTCGATTAGGTAATTTACCCGTTTTCCTTTTCTACTTCATATGACTAAACTCTCCTCCACAAATTTTGAATGACCTCTAGCTACGCCTCTGTAATATTTTTCATCACTGGTTACAACAATTTGACAAGATGTCTCTTCCTCAATAAAACCAATAAACAATAACATAAAAACAAGCTCATGGACATTCTTAAACTTTCTAAAAAGCCCGGAATTAGCACTGGAGACTAAGTAGTTTTGTAAAATAGGTTGTTTTTGTGAAGAGAGTATGTGTTTTAAAGTCTTCCATACTTTAACTAATAAAAAATTCCAAATAACTTTTATATCATTTGATAGCTAATAAAAAATACTTTCCAATGATATAACTTTAAGCAAGTTCTTTTACTCTTGTTAAAAAAAATCGAAATTTAAAAAACAAAGCTCAAAATGTATACGGTATCCTTAATTGTTTTCGATTTAAATAAAGGAGACCGAAAAACGAAGTGTGAAAAAGTGAAAACTATTAATGAAAAGGCCAGATAATCGATAATGTTTGCTACAATTATCGATTAATATAATCGAATAATCGAACGTGTGATTATGGAACGTATAAAGCCCTAGTTCCAATCAATAAAGAAATTGAATGGCATCACACGCATGCGCCTTGGCATTTTTAATCATCGCTCTGACTTTTGAAAATCTCCGTTGAAGTCCGCTTTCAAATTCAACCAATCATTGAAGTCTGCTTTCAAATTCTACCAATCACACGTCTAAGCATTTTAATGATTTTAAAAATTCGCGTCACAAATGACATCCATCCGAGACAATTTGCCAGTGCTAAAAAATAACTTAGATCAAATAATGATCTTTCTTTTGTCTAACATTTGGAAAAAGGCGAAAACACCTCCAACATGATCTTGAAATCAGAAGAGACAAAAAATATGCTGGCCAGAGATTTCAATAGATTCAAACATTTTGGTCCTCCAACAGTTTGGTCCTCCGACATTGGTCCATTCCAACAATACATTATCCAACTTAATCGGGAAATACATCCAACATTTTATACCGTCAATCGTCTGTAGTTCTTCAAAAAACCCTGCTCTGACGACATTTTTGGAAAGGTCTATTCGATCCATTTCGTGCAGAAGCGGAGATAAAGTTTGAAAAAAAAAATTTGGAGGAGTACAGTGTCATTAAAGTTTTGATTGGGTTACTTGCAGCGCAACTCTCCTCCATAGATGTTACGTAAGTTTTACATTCGCCTTTTTTGAACCATTTTTGTACTGTCCTTTGAATTTTTCATAAACAAATAAAAATAACATGTACATAAAAAAATAACAAGCAATCTACTATTCAACACACTGATACATACAAAACACCATCCAACATGTTATAAACAACACGCGATTGATTTTCGAACTTTATGTTTTAAACGTTTCTCTTTTACAGTATAAAACACTTGTCCGCCGTTGTTAACTTGCTATTGTTCGTACACTAGAGGTGGATCTAGAACCTAGGCGAAATCTATGGAGGAGAGTAAGGTCATTAGGAGTATAAAAGAAAACCGTGCAAATAACCTAATCAACACTTAAGTTTTAACAGAATATTCGTGACACTGTACTTTTTTCCCTAACCCTAGATCCGCCGCTGCACTTTGATCGAATATTTCATATACTTATTACAGGATCTAATCACCTATTCACGTAGGCACACGACGTCCTTTGAACGTCTGAATGTTAGCCGTACGTCAAAACGACGGCTTGTACCTGGCTAGGTTTGTGCAAACATTCGCACTATTACCAGTGCTATTGCCGACCCAACCTCGAACCCAGGGTCTCTTGCCTTTTCGATATACGGATGGCTATCGAAAAGGCTAGAGACCCTAGGTTTGAGGTTGATTGCCGATCTATTTATTATGGTTCCCAATCTTTTTCGTTATCGCGGTCATATGTAAAAATCGACCAAAGTGTATTACACCAGTGCGAGTTTGCGGCGGTTCACGAGAGCGGCTGACAATTGAAATCACACTGAAAAGCTACTTCCATTCTTTAAAAATATACTTCCATTCTTCGAAAAGCTACTTCCATTCTTTAAAAATATTCTACACTTCGTGTTTATGTTTTTTCTTTCGTGAAAAAATTATGCAAATATTTTGACAACCTCGTACCCAGGGTTTCTTGTCTTTTTTTTATACGGACGTCCGTATATCAAAAAGGCAAGAAACCCTGGGTACGAGGTTGATATTTTGATACTTTGAATTTATTCTTATATTAACTGTCAAGCACGTTTTACGTAAAAATCCGATAAAACCCAAGTTATTATCCCGTTCATGACACTTTCGCGGATATAAACGAAAGAATTTCCCACATGATTCCATAAGTCGTACACTCCTTCGGAGAGTCTTTACTTACTCTCCTCCATTTTCTTATTCAAGAAAGACCTCTTCTATGCGAATGACAAACGGACAATCTGAAAGCTTTTATAGACATCTTTCCCGAATATTATTAAAACTTTTGATAATTGAAATTGAAATTCGGGAAAGTTTTAATTTTCCTTCTGTAACTGTGTTCAAGTCAAACAAAAAACTATATGTACATCTAGACACAATATTTCCACCCCTCTTGAATTTTATTTTCATCCCAACAATGTCTTTTTGTAAGCAGAGAACACTTCATCTAAAACAGAGGGAACCTCCTATTTTTCCGCCATGATGTAAACTACAACTCTTCAACATCAAAGGTAAAACAAATTGCACCAGTACCCATCCAAAAACCATTGAGAAATCGCATAAGTGATTTGATTGGCATAATGGTACGATTCGATTGGTCAACTCAGTAGAAAATCCCATCCTTGTTCGGAATAAAGAACCTTGCATTTATTTCAGTAGATTGGTTCCCATCCTTGTTCGGAATAAAGAACCATTCATTTCAGTAGATAGGTTTTGGATTTTGCCTATCTCTTTATTAGTTTACTTCATTTCCTCACTGAGGGTAACCATTATGGTAATTCTGCTGGATATTTTATTGCTGTCTTGACTGAAAATATACTCCCCTTGACATAGAATTATTTCCGGAATATCTGGTTTCCGTTATTCCCGTTACCGTAGAATAGGGAGAATTACACTGACTAGTTCTTACCATTTAAACTAAGCGTAAGACACTCACTGATGTTTATCAAATATTTAAAGTCGCATCTCAATACTTTACCGCGATGCGCTTTAAAGGCAGTGTGTCAGCCCATTTGGATCCATTTGACTGACTGAACACTCTGAATTCGCGTATTTTTTACAGATGTTGTGTTAAAGAAGATTAAAAACCAATAACAACAAAACAACTGAAAAAGTTTAACAAACTATTTCCCTTTTGCAAAATTCTCATTTGGGAAACTTTTTCCGTTCTCTTGTTGTTATTGTTTTTTAATCTTCTTTAACACAACATCTGTAAAAAATACACGAGTACACAGTTTGAAAAGCATAAAATCTCATTTTAAGTTTTGAGGCGTAGGTAGAAGTCAGTCAAAATTTGTGGAGGAGAGTTTAGTCATCTTAAATAGAAAAGGAAAACAAGTCCTCATCGATACTTTTTCACAGGTTAAAGTCTGATTTTTTGGGCAACCTCGTATTCAGGATCTCTCTAGCCTTTTCAACATTCTCAACATCGATGTTGCCAGAGACCCTGGGATAAAGGTTGGTCTGTTTTGTAAGTTTCTGTGCACCTGTCACGACTCCATGTCGAAGAAAAAACACTCTACAATCATCGTACACTAGGCAGTTGTAATTAACCGCTAGAACATGGAGGAAATATATATGTACTTAACGTTTGGTGTTTCGGGTATCATCGTAGCCATGCATCTATTAAATGTTTCTTTAATTTACAAGAGGGAACATTTACACCATCCCAGATATTATTTCATCAGTAATTTATCAATAGGCGATGCGCTATTTACGATAGCTTTATCTGTGTCTACTGTTGTGGATAAAGATAATGATGTTCTTAGTGCTATTAGGTATATTTTTTATTTTGAATCTGTTCTTACAACGTTGATGATTTCCATCGATCGATTTATAGCAATCAAGTGGTGTTTGAGGTACCACAGCATAGTGAACACAAAAAGTTTGATCAAGTCTGTAATATTCTCTTGGATATGTTCAATGATATTAATCGCTATACCACTTGTTTTAAAAGTTGCCACAGTGATAGATGAGAACTTGCATATCGTGTTAAAGACATGGTTTGTGTGTGTGGTGATGTTCGGCTCGACTGCAGTTTTGGTGGTGTTATCTATCTATACAATAGTTGTCAGAAATTACCATATACGGAATATTAAGAAAACTGGAGATAGATTCAGAATAAACGGAGAAAAATTAAATTTACTCCAAAAGCTTAAACAGAGTTTAATAGATGTTTGTAAGTTAAACGTGGTCACCATAATTTTAATTGTCATTCCAAATGTGATCAGATTATTTGCAAAACATAAAAATATTGGACAAAACATTCCAATGTATTACGTATTCATTTACATCTATGTGGTATCAAACCCAATTCTCTACACAACCATCATGACTGAACTGAAGGAAGAGTACAAAATATACTATCGAAAGTTTTTGCGAGCAATAAAAGTGATGCCGGACAACAATTAACAAGATACTATACAAAGCTTAAAGATTTAAACAAATATGACCGGTGTCGGTTAAAAATTTCCTTGCAGAAATTGACACACAAATTGTTAATGTATGTGGAAATTTTAATAAGAACTTAAACACTTTCATAAATTTGGTCTAAATTTGGCCTAAAACTTTCTTTGGTCATAATATGAAATACGAAGCACTTTTCGTTTGTTTTTTCTTTGTTTTTTCTTTGTTTTTGTTTTTGTTGTTTTTCCTAGTGTCTAATACGTACCTGTTTTCCATGCATGGAGTCATTCTTGTCAATCCCCTTATTCTCTTGGGTGTTAAAGCACTACAATTGAAAACTTTTATGTTGTTGTTGTATAAAATGTATATGTAATGTAAATTCTGAAAATTTTAACACCTTTTAACTTATTTTATTATTAAATGTGGATATTAATTTCAATCATTAGCATGAAAACTATAAAAATTTGTTTCATTTGTACTTTTTTGAGGATTCTTTTTCATTTACTTCACTAGAGCTTTTTGTCTGCCTATTTTTGTTTTCTCTGGGGTCCTCATGGTGATTCTCGCATTGGTCTTCATACTAGATACTTAATTCCTCAAGTACACTGCAATTCTAACGAATGTTACGACTTCCGTTTTTCTTTACCAATAATATAACTAACTTTATGAATTATTGGAAATTACTGTATTAAGATGACCCTAGAGATTTGTAAACCTGTGTTATTGCCAGAATATATGTTAAATTATCTTATGTATGTTCGATCTATCCTAAAGATATCCACGAAAGACAGAATGAAAGGTTACATTATCATTATACTCTTTATTCGGAGAAACTTTCGCGAGAGAAACTTTTGCGAGGTCAAAAACTCCCGAAATTTTCTGGATAAACTTTCGCGAATAGGCAATACGACAAATTTCGCGTGGTTGAACTTGGATGTATTGAAAAATATAGCGTAGATAAACTTTCGCAAAAAAGAACCGGCAAAAAAGGCAAAAAGTTTTTGATAACAACTTAACTACTTGTTTTTCCGACGAGAAGGAATAGTTCGTGACTTTAAACTATTTTGCAGTAATTACTGGACGATAGTTCAAGGTAAACAACTGATCGAACGGGTTTAAAAGAAGCCAAAACAAGAAAAACAAACATACATAAGCTAGAACAACCTTTTTTAACTAATATTTGCAACTGTTTTTTTATAAGGGGTTAAACTTGTTCATCATCGAAGTCATCGAATATTGAAAACGCTCCTCTCTCATGCTTCTCCTCGGTATCTTCCGCACTTTCCCATTCATTTTCCTAGTATCTTTATCCAAGCTACACACTATGGTGAGCTCTTCTCCCCCCATAGTGCAAATGGACGATTGATTTGAATTGACTCAGCTCGGGAGCTTCTCTGGTACTTTTTTTTTATGTCTTCAATGTTCTCAAAAGACAAAAATTTGCGAAATTTGGACTTTTCTTTCACTAAATAAACTTTCGCGAATGGACGGTTTGAAAAATTTCGCGCGGATAAACTTTCGCGAATGGACAATTTTGGACGATTTCGCGCGTCTAACGAATTGGGCCAAAATTCGCGAAAATCGCGAAAGTTTCTCTCGCGAAAGTTTCTCCGACTAAAGTAATCATTTTTCTTTTTCCCTCGCTAATATCTTCTTTCCTATTGAAACAAGCTGGTCTTGCATAACAGTTTATAAAAATCTTGGAAGTCTACAACTCCATCGTTGTTTTGATTGGCTTCCTCAAACATTTCCTTGAGTTCTGTTTTCGAGAAACCCATATTAAATTGTATGGCAAGCAATATCGCCTGCACTTTCAATAAAAAAAACACTCCTCCAGAGATTTTTTGAATATTTTGCCCACTGGTTAATAATTAGTTATTGTTTCATCATTCCCAACGTTAAAACTCTGGAATCCAAATGTGAGATTTCGTCAACAACATTTCAAGATTTATTTTGAAATATGGCAACAGCAATAAGAAGAATTAACATCAAAGCTGGTTCTTTTACAAATGCGAGACAATTATCTAGATTCCAGCTTTTGATTGCAGATTTAAAAGCACTCAGAGAATTAATTTCTTTCAGTTTCCTAGGTAAAAAGCTCCATAATTTCAGTAGTAAAACCGAAGTGGAATCACTTACCACTAAGAGTGGTGGTGCGCCGGAGAGTGGAAAGGGCGCTGCAAAAGTTGATTTTTCCAAAAAAACTGAAAATAAAATAAAATAAAATAACCAACCTCAAACCCAGGGTCTATTGCCTCCGTATATTGAAAAGGCAAGAGACCCTAAGTTCGAGGTTGTAAAATATAATAACTAAATAACTAAATATTTAAAGCATATCATCGATAGAAATGCAACTAACAGAAGACGCTTATAGCTAATCGCTCATATTTTTTTGCTTGCGCCTGGCCCCCTGTAAAGAGAAAGTGCAAGCTGTTGGTGGTAGTGATCTTTTCATTGCTGTTAAAAAACCAAAACCCAGAACAAACAATGAGCTGGATAAAAATTAGCAAAATTTAAACAACGATGAATTCTTGATTTCCAGTTTTCACAATTACCACAAATCCTGGCGAAGAAAAGGGAGTGGGACATTTAGAAAAAAACAACAAAAAAACAAACAAAAAAACAAACATGATTTTTTCTCTCCATAATACGTGCAGCTGGTGTAGTGGATAGTTATCCTTCGAGTACAACCGTTGTTGAGGCCTGTGTTCGAGTCTGAACTACAAACTTTTCGATATATCGAAAAGCAAGAGACCCTGGGTTCGAGGTTGGGCAATATTTAACAATTTTGTCAACAGAGAAACGTTCACGGAGAGAGTATTTTGATTTGATTAAATTAGGATGACTTTCTGTGTTGAGCTTGAGGGGCTTACTATTTACTATTTAGAAATCCAACTCTTCCAAATTTGTTCACAATCTTTTTGCCGCTGAGTGTTATTTCTCATATTTTTTATCTTGTGTCAAAAGAAACGCTCTGAGCAAAAAACGCCAGGCGGTTACCGGCACTTTAGCTTGGCGGTAATACGCAAATGGTTGGCAGCAAATCAAATCGTAAACAAATATTTTCTGAGAAAAGTAAGATTCTCTAAATGCTGTTTCTTTGTTGTTTCTTTGGTATTTTTATTGTACTGAATGCAGACTTTTTAATATTTAATCAAGTTAATGATGAACTAGTAATTTCCATTAAAAACGTTGGCGAAGCCCTGATCACACTCATCCTGGCTGCTGTGTGTAGCTAGCTTTTTATTCTTTTTTATAAACCGACTCGCTTTAATTGCTCTCCATCGTTTATTTTGAAATCAAAGTAGGTGAAAAAAATAATGAGTTTCATAGGAGATATAAACATATTTTTAGAAATAAACCTTCATCGTATATATATAGAATTTTAAAAAAATCCATCTAATATTATAATAAATGATTATAAATCAAACTACTTGTTTTCCATTTGGCAGCCTTCAGCATTCAGACAGAACACATAAACTAACATTAACAAACTCTCCATCACGTGAAGTATATACTTAATGTTTTTATATTTACTACAACTCATTTGTGGAGGAGAGTTTTACGTATCAGTCTTCTCCATTTATATTTCACTGCAAGCGGAAAAAACACTTGCAAAGACGCAGAAATCATGTTTGCAAGCACTTTTTTGTGAATTGATTTTTTGATTTTAAGACAATAATGATAATCTAGAGGGGTATTTCAATTCACTCTCATGCTTTTTATTTGTTTTGCTCATTCGTATATGTAGGTATTTTGATTTTCAAGAAGATTATGCAATCATTGTGAAGGTTAATTTCCAATATAAACTTAGTTTCTCTTCTGTCGTGCCTCATCAGAAAAAATAGAAAACTTTTTTCAATCAGATTCTTTCAGTTGTAAATAATAATCTTCTAAAGATTAATCAGTAAAAACTATTCCACGCTCCTTTTTTCTTATAACTTTTATAAGCAAGATTGATGTTCTAGAGTTTCTTTAAATATATACACCACCCGTTCATGATGTGAGAGGTCAAGACAGGAAATATTCTAAAAGGAGCTTAACAAGATTAGACTCGATACATTTATTGACTTTTTTCTTTAGAGACTTTATACATCTGCTCCTTATTAGAAAAAACTTGAACAAAAACATGATCCTATCCTTGTCACTTTCACGTTCAAAGAAAAGTCTGGGAATTGAAAGAAAAAAATTAAACGTTCTTTTTAAGAAAACGAAAATAACAATAATAAAAAGAAAGAATTCATCCCCAAAAATATGAAGTAACTTTTTTCGTCATAAGGATTTGAGAAAAAGCGCTCCCTTATAAAATTAGTTTGCGCACTTTTTCGCGCTTGTTAATTGAAAAAAACGCATTTGGCGAGCGTTCGTTGTTTCAAGCACGCCTTCCGCATGCTCTCAAAGCCTACGTCCTTTATTCTGAATTTTAAATAAACAAAACCAAGCACTAAACAATGTCCCCAAATTACTTCTGGATGCGACACTGATGAAATACAATAAGATGTAAGATATGAAATACAATATCAAAACAACATTATGGTAACCTCAAAAATATGTTGTGTTAGCATCCTTTTGGCCATTAAAAATGAGTAGGTCAATTGGGCATAACATACCCTTTGTTCCTTGCAGAACTCCATGTGAAATGAAAGCTAGACTTTAATTGTGTGCAAACTCTGACAATCTCATTTGCATGGCTTCTTCCTAATTTTTGAAATGTTTTTCAATTTTTATCATTAATTAATCGTTTCAATTTAACCTAGTGACCGGAATAGATCCTGTCAAGAATATATGCCCTTATCTTATTTTAGTGAAAACAAAATGTGGGAAATAGGGTTAACCCCCTAAAACTCTAATTTTTCCTAATACTGTCTTTTAAAGTATCAACCACAAAAATTAAGACATTACAATGGAGTTTTTAATGAATTTCGTCATAGCTCGAAAAAAGCTGATCCAAAAGTCATATATCATGAGTTGTTACGACAAACCCTTAGCTATATACTCTATACTGTGCGAGATATCGTTGATATCGTTGATTTTACTGACGTCATGATGTATCTTCCCCAAAATTTAGTCATATCAAGTTGGATTCAAGACAAAGTCATGTCAAAAATGGAGGGAGACTACCATTCAGAAATGAGCTTACAGGACAGCCTGAAAGAAACTACACATTCGTGAAGGAATGAACTTTAACATTAAAAACTCAAAGATTTTCATGCATAGTTTTTATGTTACAAGTCATTATTAACATCTTTTGCATTCTACACAGTTTGTTACGAGATTGAACTAGCTACAAACTAAAATGGTTGTTAAATAGACGAGAGAGTGTTAACTTCTAGAGACACCGATCCTTTGTGAAAGCTATAATTATCTTGGGCTGGCACAAAGTTTCTGGCTTTCTCGGCCTGTACTGTAGCTATAATTGATTTTACTAGCTGCCCAGGTAAAATGTTTTTACTGAATCATCTCTCTTCAAGTTACAGTCTCACCCTGCCCCCTATAAAGGGTGATGAAAAATATAACGAAAGAATAATCGAAAAGGAAAGTAGTAATACGTGATAGAGCCTGAAAAACTGATTTAAACAATGCATGGGATCACATGTTGACGACCAACCATTAGGGATTGTCTCCAAATTATTGATTAAAGTTCGCTTATATATATCGCTTAAAAACACTTATGTAACAGAAAATTGAGTGATACATAAGTAAACGATGAAATCAGGTTATGTAAGCGAATTTGAAAAAAAAAAAATTACTCCTTTTTCATCATGAAAGTATACGCAAATTACATTTCTGTAAAACTTTCAATACTTCACATGTGATGGTGTAAAATGGTGTAAAACTGCTTGTGGTGTGGTACAGAAATCCAACCATTTTCCAAAATGATGTTCAACCTTCCCAGGAGCTTTGTTTGTTAATGCTTAAATCAGAAAAGGGGGTCAAACTTGGCTCTGTGGATTGCAAAGTAACAGCTTTAAAGGTTGTAATCACAAATTTCATTAAGTTACATTTACACTCCAAGTGTCTGGTGAAAAAGGATTATTACTATTATAAGATTTATTTAGATTTGCCGCAGAATGTTATGTCTTTAATTAGAACTAAAAAAGTTCAATGAAACCAAAACTTTTTGTGAAATTTTTTTAAAGATGTAAACTGTCCTCAGTGGATTTACAAAAATAACATTCTTGTCGAACACCTTAAAACGTTATGAAGCGGCAAACTGTTTCTATTTTGAGTTAAAATATGAAGCTATTAAAGTTGTTATTGTTACTTCTTAATTTAATTTGAATGTAAACCAGGTATGAGATTTATTTTAATATTTCAAGTTTCATTGTTTAAAAATGCAGAATGAACTTGTAATCTATCATTTCAGAGATTTTTTTACGTTATAAAATTACATTTATTTAAACTTTGTCTTTCTTTAACAAGTATTGAGATCTAAAAAGTAAACAAAGATTTTATCTTTGCATTTCACATTCGGCATTTTTGTTATGCTAGCATGATGCATTAGCGAAGGAATATCCATGTAAGTGAACTAGATGCGAAATTTAAGCGATTTGTATAACCGATTTTGCATACAAACATTAATGTATCATTGAGTTTAAATCGCTTATATCTGCTTAAAAAAAGATGTTTGATAAATTGATTTATTGCTAAATTCACTAATAAACAAATTGATTGAAATAGTCTATTAACTAAACTTTGACGTTCAAAGATCTTATTGCTGTCATGACGTCACATTTCCTCGTCCCCAATTCTTTTGCCACATATTACAGGCCTGCAAATTTGTTAAATTTGTTTTCCAGATATTTGCCTTTAAATTAACAATGTAATGGTTGTTCAAATGTTGTAGGCAAACATCAAAAAATGGCAGACCTTCAACCAATTCCATTTCAATTAAATGCATCTGGTAAATATGGTTTGTCGGCTGATAATGTTGTATTTGACACGTATGAAAAGACAGGGTAAAATGTTTCTTATGTTTCCTGCTTGTTATTCGAAGTAATATACATGACTTCTTGTGGTGAACTATTGGGCTACTGATTCACATGCTTGCTTTTTTATTTCAGGCCACATAGAGAACTGACAAAGCATATTTCTTTTCCATCAACACGAGCTGTCTTATGGTACGAATTCGAATCACTTGCATAATTTCTAAGTTTTAGACATGATTAACTAAAAGAAACCAAGTGTAAAGGTTATGGTCCATGTTATTTACTGACAGATGGCATTTCAGTTGATCTATACATGATAACCAAATTTACATTCCAGTTTTGGATTCCAATCTTCTGTCATTCATTGGTCCTTACTTAATTTGCTGCGTTTTAGGAATCGTGTGCCCATTGGAAGTACAACCCTCATTTCACTGCTAGGAAAACCAGGGTATATAATAGTAATTACTACTTCTTACATACTGAAATGTTCTTTCATTGTTGTGCTGGCCATTAGTATTTTTGTAATTAAGAAAAAGTAATGGCTTCTCTATAATTTTCAGGGACTGATTTAGAATTTCTTAGAAACTAAACAATTGGTAGGTTGGTAGGTGCTTTCTACCAAGGTAGTTCCCACCTCAAATAAGCTTAATGCGGCAGCCGCTCTCGGAGCAACCAACCTCGATAAAATAAATTTATAAAAAAAGATGAGTATATGATATAGGGAAATTAGATAATTAATGGAGAAGTCTATCTTTTACTTATATATAGATCTTATAGAGATCTACAACTTGTGGTTAATGAAAGATCACTTCAGTTGGCTTTTAAGCAAATCCAATTGCATGGTACTGATTTCAATGGTTTTTTTATGGGCCAACTTGACCAGCAAGGTAAGCTTTTAAACATAATTTCTATTTTCATCTTGATTGTATCATGTTGAAAATGTTAGTTTAAAAATAGAGTCTTTATCTGGAAACTATATATATATGGCAGCATATGTTTTTCCTGCCCCTTAATAATATGACACCGTCTGTTTTGTGCATCCGTACTGAGAAGGCCGATAGTAGAGGTTGAGCTTGTTTATTACTTGGTCAAAACACCTTATTCCGAGGAGTTCAAAAAATATTTATGGACATTTCCTTCATAGATAAATTTCATATCAAATATATACAAAGCATTACTCTATTCTTAGATGAAGTTGTTTTGATCAGAATTGATAGATTTGATCCTGGAAGAGATGGTCAGATACAAACAGGTATGAACCTTCAAGACTATGGTTAGCAGCAAAAGCATTTATCAACTGTACATGCTTACATGTGATTGTATTCTCCTGTTTACATTAAAGTTTGGGTCTCACTATCGTAGTTTAAGAGGGCCATTTATCTCTTAAAGTTTGAAGAGCAAAATATCTTGATATTTTAACCACAAATAAACTTGTTAAAGATACACCATCTTATTGCAAGAGTCTCTAACATTTTCAATAACCTGTCTGATTCTTAGCTGATCTGAAAATATTTTACTTCATTAAAAGCTGTTCAGGGCATGATAACGCCATGTTGTAAGAGGGAGCATCTCCTTACCTACTTACGGATTATGGAAGTAACTCAAGGCCACGATGTTCAGAAGGATAAGGAAAATTTCAGTTGCTGTTGTTAAGCTTTTCATTTCTGACTTTGCTTTAAGACAATGGGTTGTTATAAATATAGCAAAATCTGACATCATGATGATCTCAGCACATGAGCATGAACAATAACAACAGGTGAGAGACAAGAAAAGGAATTGTTGTATTGTTTGATCTTCATAAAAGTAGCACGTGAATATCGTTGGTCAAAAATATAAGCTACTATTTTTGTTGCTTTAAATGATGGCTTTCATAGAAGTAACTGAAAGGTCTGCATCGATAATGATGATGTCAGCTTGATGTGGTACCTCTGGCAGTATCTACAACAGCACATTGTCTTTAAATACTGCTGTCATTAAAAGAGATTTATTTGCCATGGATTAATATACAAAGAGGAACATTCTATATGTTTCATTTGTTTTCCCATAAAAACAAAGCTTTTCGTAAGTATTAATCTTACATCATCAGATTACTGTCATTGTTAATTCCATACTGTCCCAAATCAAAATAGATTAAAACTTAAGCATGCATCATGGACATGTAATTTAAATGCAAGAAAGAATGTTCACACATGTATTTCTTACATAACATGTGAACATCTCTGACAGAATGTATATTAATCCTTATATAAGACAGAGTCAATATGTCACTGGACATGAATAAGAACCTAAAAAATCCAACAAAGGAGATAACAGGCGTCCATGTTATTAATTATTCTTGCCTTCTTTAAAATTTTTAAAATTTGACATAAATTAAAACGCTCCCAAAGAAAGTTCTTGTATTATCATAATATTGAAAATTCTGTGAAAATTGAAAATAAAAAAACTTTTATTTTGTTTTTGTCTTTTGATCTTCTTCGATCCTCTTCCATCTTCTTCGATCCTCTTCCATCTTCTTTGATCGTCTTTAATCTTCTTCAATCTTCTTTGATTTTCTTTGTTCTTCGATCTCCTCAATGAATTCATGTCTTTGCAATTAAACTCAGTTTAGCATAATTCACTCGTCATTCTTGCTTTTAACTTTTTAATTAAGAAAAACAATTTGTTTTCTTAGAAAATGGCACACAAATGCTACGATTGCCTACCACTGTCATTCCTGGTGATATTGTCATTCCCGTGTGTGTAAGTTTCTTTCAAGTTAACAATTCCTTCCAATTTTTTCTCTCAACACGATGTACTACAACGATGTACGATGTACAACGTAAGTACACAATATTAATTTTCAAGTTGAAATCGGTGGTCAAGTTGCTGCTTAGTGGGGGAAAGAACAATAATATAGCACTGACAAACTTAAGCCAGTGATGGTTCTGTTTATTAAATTCATTTTATTAAAAAACACATGTCAAAAATCTTTTAAATACTTGATAAAAAATATTCATTATTTTAAATCTTGTAAATTCTGATTCTGTATATTATCTGAGGAAAGAAAACAATTTTGTGATATAAGTTAGCAATAGAACACAAACCTTGTGTCTTGCATAACTTGAGCTACTGATCCATGTTGCTGTTGTGTTACAATCTCCAATGGTGACGTAAGCACATACCGTTCAAGCGGCTGTTATTGCTTGACTCATATCAGTTCAGTCTACGTGAGATAACCTGTACGCATTTGCACAAGTCAGGCCATTTTTGCTTTTTTTCACTAAATTAAAGCAAGTCTAGTGATATTGCTTCCAGTAGGAGACTTGGTCAGGAGATCAATTGCTGACTCATCAAACAGGGTCAGGGGTGTTGACATCTAGAGTCTTATACCCAGTAGGCAAAATCTTCAAAAGGTCTCTGTGGAGGAGTGTTTTTTTATTGAAACAACAGGCGATATTGCTTGCCATTCCTATAGAAAACACTCCTCCTCATAGACTTTATAAGATTTTGCGCACTGGGTAAGTATGAGAGTGGGATATGATTATTGTATGATGTATGATTATATTTTTCAGATAAAACTTTGACATGAAGTTGACTAATACTTGTGCATTTATAATTACGGTACACAACACAAAAGGAGCACAATATGACATTTTGAAGTTTCCTACTCCAAAAACCTCAGTACTTGAATTGCTTAGAGATTTTCCTATCTCAGATAATTACGAAGGATAATGTTTTTACAAATTAATTGCATTCAAAGGCTGATAAAAATATCCAAAAATCTGTCCCAAATTTTTAACTTCATTCGACATTTTTATGAAGGTATTGCCTCTTTCTCCAAACAACACAAGCCTTACTTTTATTCATGTTGAAAAAGAGGTAAAGGCGGTTGTGGCATAATTAAAATTCTGATAATATTTTTTAGCTTCACAATGGGATGGCGTTTATTGATCATAGCACTTCAGAAACTCACACTAAAGAAGAATTTATGAAGACGATGCAGGTGAATTCTGTCTTCTGTTGAATTCAGTTTCGTTGTTCTAGTTTGTGATTTGACTATTATGTAAATGAGACAATTTGAAGGCACTCGTTTTTTGGTTGGAAAGTCTCTAATTTGGTTTGATAAGAAATGTCTCCAAGCTTTATTTTATGGAATTTTAATCATATAAAGTGCATTTGGAATTGTTACTTTGACACCGTGTAAACAATGAGTATATCACTATATTAAGGCTTGAGCAAGAGCTATGTTAAGAAGGCAAATATCCAAAGCCTAGAGCAGCAGGAGAAACAACGAAGCTGAAACAGAACTGCACTCGTGAAAATTAAAATTACAGAATAACGAATTGAAAGTGGTATATGCTACGTGATTAGGCTCGAAAAGCTGGTCAAAAATATGTATGGGATCAAACTTACCATTACCAAGATATCTTTTATCAAAGATTACGACCCAAATTACGTCAGTTGGATATTGAGATATTTGTTGCGTTCTTTTGGGGTCTACAATCCAATGTTCTTGTTACCCTCGCTAATTTTTGCTTACGTAAAAACAAAACAAAAACTGTCTTCCCCATTTGCAAAAAGAAAAATACAATAAATGAAAATGATGTAATTTACCATAAGGGTACAAATTTTCACATTATACTATACAAATTGGTCAATGTGAATTTCAATGATTGTTGCCACATGACATTGGGTTTTGATTCTATAGATTCTCGAAAGCTGGTGTTCAAGACAGGATAAGTTGAATCCAATAAACTTTCTGTCTGTCCAGATGAAATGTTGTTTTCAACTTAATGGCTCAGATGTTTTTGCGTACATAACTTGTAAGTTCTTTTTAAAAATATTCATTGCCTCGTATGTTAAGGATGTTTGAATAAGCTATATTTTCTATAAAAATTTCCATACAATACCAACTAACAATCTGATGTTGCAGGTGGCTGTGTTTGTATCTCTTCGAAGTTCAACATGGTTCTAATCAATCCCATTCCAGTTATTCCTACTGCATTAGCAAGGAACTTAATTAGTCCAAACGCATTGAATGAAGTCTATCACGAAATAAAGACTGGGTATATTTTTCTATGTTATTTTTCAAGCAAGGAACATAATAACTACAGGCTGATTTCCGTTTCATGAACGTGAAGCGGGTGTGTGGGTTTTGTGCTGCAATATTATCTTCACTGAACTAAATCAGGCATGGGTTTTCATAGTTTCTCAAAGTCAGCATAAATAAAGATGTTTATCGTGCATATGTTTTTGCTTGGTGTGAGCAAAATTTAAAAGGCTTTGACATTGCAACATAATCACCCATTCAGTTTTTGTGGAATGGAAATCAGCCTAGTCAGAACCTGTCAGAATCACCCAGGAAGAGTTGTTATCAGCAACTAAAGCTGAATCTCCACTAGGCCGAAAAAGTCGCGTGATTTTTATCGCTGCAGCGAAAAGTAAAAATGGTTTCTACTTTTCTTTTGCATCTCCATTTTTGCCACAACTTTCATAACAGTTACTACTGTGCATGTGTCGAGGAGGAGGAAACAATTGCCTGTCGCAACATTTTAAGTTTTGGATAAGTAAAAATAAGTAAAACATTCGTGAAATTGAAGTCTGTTATTTAAAATGCTCTTCATTGATTTTGATTAACCCAATCAATTATTTTAATATTCTCGTATTCATTTGATTTCAAGATGGAGAATGAACAAGAAGCATGTTAAATAGCCATAAAAAGGCATTATGGCTTTATGAAGTAAAATTTAACATTTATTATCTTCAGTATTTTTGGTTTTAGCACTAAAAAAAATTAAATTAAAAATAAAAATATGCTGGACAGTCCCTATAAATGTTTGAGAGATGACGAGTTAGAAAAAATGTTTGAATTTTAATGTTTGAGTGTAAAACGTTATTACGGTTTCACTTCAAAACGATATGAATTTTTTTTGAGTGAAACCGTGAAATTATGTTTTTACCCCAGCAGCCTTTTTCAAATTTATTTTACTTATAATATTATAATAATAAATTTTTTATTCTTAGTATATTTTGTCTCATCAATATTGATTATCTTTTTCAATATCTGTGCTATCATGAATTATAGGTTTGTAACAATGGATCAAACTAGAAAATTGCTGTTGCTCTTGGAGACTGATCCAAAAGCTTTTCAATTGCCTCTGGTTGGTGTGTAAGTTGTCACTATGCTGATTACAATAATAATTCTCCTAACTACAAAACATGCTAGCATGGTAGTGGATTTTAATATCTTGCATGATAATTTTAAGAAAACAACGGAGCAATACTATTTGCCAGCCATATTTTGCAAGAATTATTGAGAATTATTAATCATTTATTCATAGATATTTTCTCTTACAATACAAGAAATACCTTAAGTCTAGATATATCTTTCCAGGCTTACACGTTTACGAATAAAATACACAGAATAATAATATTTATGATATTAAGAACAAAATCTGAAGATCCTTTGGGATGTGAGGCCCAAGAATCATGATAAACTAGTATTTAGATAAACAATGTTTAATGCTCGTAGTGTTATTTTTACGTCGTCATATGTTTTCCTTCTCTACATAGTTGGCTTAGTGGAGTTGAGCATATGAACTGTGTTGAAGTTTGGACATCATGCATACGATTTTGCCACAGTAAACACATTGAGGAAAGGTGTTGTCATTATTGATTTTGTCATTTTTAATATTTTTCGATGAAATGAGAATATTATTGTTCTTATTATCATCACTTGCTTTGTTACTCGAGCTTCCAATTTGATTTAACCTCTTTTCACTTCTCAAATCTCCTTTCTTTTGTGCTCTCGTCATAATGAGAACAGAACTTTATTTTGTTTAACACTACTATTTTGATTTTTCAGAGTATATGCACCACCTTGCAACTACCTGCTAATTTTGTACTCCCAAACGACTGCAAATCCGCTGTTTTATGAGTTTTCCATGGTAACTTCTATTGTCCTCTTGAGATGATTTACTCATTCAGCTATTGTTTCTTGTTTGTTTTCTTTGTCAATGTAAATAATTTTAAATGTTGTTTTTGATGATAGTAATATTCAAACTTTGCCTTACAGTCTCTAGGAGGGTATGAAAAAAGTGGCCAAGCTTACTGTTGTTGTTCACATCAAGGTGTTTCGACTACTTTTATATATTATCATACACTACATTACATTAGGTTGATGGAAGTGATGATCTGTCCTTTCAGTTGCTGACATGCTGTGAAGGAATACAACTCCAACAGGTGAACAGAAATTAATTGAGAAATTTAATTGGAACTATTTGTGATTGTTGATCTGTCGGTATAGACGTGATTCAATGTTGCTAATTGTAGCTGATAACATTTTGTTTACATTTGATTTCAGAGAGCTTTTGATGTAACTGTTGATGAGTATGCATTTGATTTGACTTCTAAGAGCACTGGTTTGCTTGCCAACAATTTTAATGAAGCTCAAATAACTTTGAATAAACGGTAGGTTATTAAAGTGATGATTATCATTCATTTTGTTTTACTGTATTCAGTTTATGATTACTAATTATTCATAGATTGGTAAACAAACGACCTGGAAATTATTTTAAAAAAGACGACAATAGCATGAATAAAGATGACTGTTCGCCGCAAGCTTCACCGTCGCCTTTGCCACACCCGCAAGGACTAAAAGTATGTATCTTGAATTGCATGATTATGGTAAAGTGAGAAATTTTATGATCCTCCTTTAGACATGTTATTGGAATCTGATGTTCGCTTTCTGCCACAAGTTTTATCATTTTTTACCGTTTTTTTTATAGGTAACACCTAAACCAGATCTGTCATTGTGCGAATCTTTCTTAATTGATGACATTAACTCTGCATTGGATTCTCACTCTGACAAAAATGAGGGAAGTGTTCCTGTGAAAAATGATGTATCTAAAAAGTTTCCACGCCAGACAAAAGCTAGTATTGCTCGAATAAACATGAACAAACAAAATGCTGGCATAGCCAGGAAAAAGAAACTCGCAATTAATTTTAATCAAAATACACCAAATGGAAAAAAATCCAAAAAAACTTCAAATGAGTTGCATAGAGAAGACAGTGGCGAATTGGTAATTAAAGAAAACCTTCCTGCCGTAGCTGGAAGCAATCTGGAAGGGAGAAATGAAGATGAACCCAGAATTCCTGTTCAGATAAGATTGCAACCATCTCCACAATTACAGTCCTCTTTGGAACCAAACGTTGAAGACAGTATCATCGAAGGAGATGGTAAAATGCTGGATATGGTGTCTAATAAGGAACACTCGTATCACCCAGAAAATTATTCTGATGTGATAGATAACCAAAGTTTTCTTATTGATAGCTTTTCTAACCCTCCAGTTGCAAATGTAACGTTGTCACCAACCTATGATATGCACAGTGACAACGTACATATCAATAACATTTCTCCATCAAGTCAAAGAAATTCACCAGATTCTGTCAGTAGTAAAGTACAGATTGAAGAACACAAATCTGGTGACATGGTAAGAGATAGTGATATCAACGAAACTCTCTTGCGATTCCATGGGAAATCTCTACCATGTGCTGCTGAATCCCGTTCTATTTTGCCAATCACACCTCCTCCCCAGAATAACCATACAGACCTCTACGAATTAGTGGTGTCTCAACAAAAGCAACTGACCGAGCTGCAACAGCAGGTATAATAATTTAAAATGAATTCTTAGCTGGAATGCTTCTAATTGCTTGGTTGAAGTTCTCAATGTTTTTATATTATAATGATAATGCTTAACTCTGATGAAGCCTTTGGAAAACACTTCAATTTTCATCTTTGAACCTTCTTAACTAGCGATTACATTATTGAATATTCATAACTAAGTAAAATTAACATTGTATGTAACTAAATGTCACTTTTAAATGTTAATGTGTTTATTTGTTTGTTTGTTTGTTTGTATGATCTTGGGGACTTGGTGTACCTGTTGGACTTTTCCAACATTTGAATCTTCTAATTGTTACAATTGATTTGTTTGACTAATTCACTTAGTTACAAGTGTTCCTGAACCACCAAACGGAAAATGAGAAACTGCAGAACAGTGAAAACAATGTAGATAATGTCTTAATGAAAGAAATTGATGGCCAAAATCAAAACATACTCAATATGCAAAAGAAACAGCAGGAGCAGTTAGATGAATTGCAGAAACAGGTAAACATAACATGTAGCATGGTTTTAAGATGGATCTGGTTTGATAGATTTACAAAAAGGTGTATTTTTGATTTGAAGTTTGTTCAAACTGTCAGAGGCTGAAAATTAAATCATGAAACATGAAACATGAAAAACATTCGATCATCAATGCAGAAAATTTGACATAGTCAATCAAGTCAAGCATGTTTGATGCTTTACCTTAAATACAATGCCCTTATAAAATTGGCATCTCTGAGGTCCCTTACACCACTCATAAGGCAGACCTCAGCTCAACTGGCTCAACTGACTACATAGTCTTGAGTTTTATGAGTTGGTGATTTTGGGTGGATAGAAGTTATGTGAATCTGACAAATTCTTTGTTATATGCCATGTGTACTTTAACAATTTGTTATTTCCTTGCGACTGATATTAGTGATATCATGGAAAGAAGGTAGTAATTTTCATTTTGAAAATTAGCAAAAAATTGAATGTTGAGTGCATCTTATTTTTCAGCAGAAAACCGACGATGAAGGAATGTAAACCATATGAATTCTTTCTAATCTAATTTTATTGCAGGTTAATATAACTTACTTTTTTTCCTTTTAAGTTGCAAGTCTTTCTTCAGCATACCATGAAAGAAGAGGAGGAGAAGAGGCAAAATACTGCTGCTGAAAGTGACGAACAGCAATCAGTAGTAAAAGTTTCTGTTGGGATAAGCACGGGAAACAGCTTACTGTGGCCAAGTGAAAATTTGGCTTCAACACATTCCGATACCACACCAAGAGGTGTGTTGCAAGCATCTGGTATGGACACAGTGTCTCCAAAACAAAAGAAAAACTGTCGTTGTTGCCACTGTTGTCACAGGTGCTGATTTATCGACTGTTTTATATAATTTTGTTTGTTGTTTTATAGACATCTATTGCTCACAGGTTTATATTGTGGCAACGTAGGTTCATAATTTTGATATTTTATGTTCTTTTTGCTTTTCAGACACAAACAATCACCAAACAAACAACAGTCAAATGATTCAATAACTAACAATGCATCTCTTCAATCCCCGAATTTGTCTGAAATAGATACTGGAGATATTATTGGGTCAATTTTTAATGACACAGCCAGCTCAACAAAAACGTTAGGGTCGTTGAAAGCAGTTGATTTTCCTGTGTTTAATGACAGCCAACAAGAATCTCCAGTTAAAATCCAACAAACTATGGATTGGAATGCAAGTCCAATGTTAGGTTAGTTATTTTCTTTTGTGGATGAGTCTGATTTGTTCATACTTTCAGGTAATCATTTTGTCGTATAATAGCAAACCAATATTATTTCTGACCAAATGATTTTGAAATGATTTTGAATAACAGTCAATGTAAAGTCAGTGTAATCTACTGTCGACCTCACCCATTATTTTTCAGAACAGATGCACAAAACAGTCAGTATCCCACTGGTCAAAACACCTTATTAGGGTTTCAAAAATATTTGTTGACCACATGTTCATACATAAATTTCATTTGAAATAGTGGAAACAAGGCGTTAAGAATTTAACATTTGATTCATTAAATTATCGAGGTCTTGAAAAATTTTATATAGATGTTCAATCCTTTTGGGAAAAAAGATTATGCTGATTATTATGGGGTTTTTTAATATGAAGTTTGAACATCACATTGGTTGGAAAGTTCTATTATTGTTTTGTTTCCATTGAATCTACCATTTTTGAGGGCATAATCGATATGTAATAACCGATTATTGAGCCAATCAAATTCTCCCATTTCTCGTAATAACTCTTTTCGTAGTACCCTCCAGGTAATAACTTTGAATATTGACTTCCGTTGTTGAGTTTACTTTGACGGTGACCCTCATAAACAGTTAATATAGGGTTTATCACGTATGCTCATCAGATTCAGTGACCGTACCCATGTGATTACAAATATTTATAACACATTTTTAATCATAAAATTACTTTGTGTATCACTACTCAATTGATAACATCATTGGTTTAGCAGAATTAGGGTTTGAGTTAGCTGCCAGGCCAGTTTTTAAAATAGTTATACACAAAGTCATTCCTTGTGATATTTTATTGCTGAATATATTACTTGTTGCGTTATTGTTGATCCTGTAATAATTTTTGTGATAACAGGAGAAAGTGCCAGTATGCTCATGAAGCAGGCCAGAGAACAAGATAAACAGTATCAGATGTACCAATCTGTTAATCCTCAACAGGAAGAACCAGTGATAAATACCAAGAGATTTTACGAACAGATGATGGTTTGTCAGTTATTTTGTTTTGATTAAATAATCAGGATTTTAAATAACATTTCCTCACCTTGTATCACCTTGTAATTCCATTTGGAATTGATCCAGTTTTTAAGTTTCGACAGGTTTTCATTTCTTTTTCTGCAACTTTTTCAACCAGGTGGTTGAAGTAGGTGGACCATTCACGTGACATACCTCCAAAGCAACTGAGGGAGTGAACGTGCCTTGGTCGACCTGGCTGACTCGTCTGTTGTACGATCTCTTTTTGTTGCTTGTTATTTTTGTGTGCAGCACTAAGTAATTGGGACAAGTGGACTTTAGCCATTGACGAAACTTATTTTAGGTTATAAACAGAGGGGTCCCTTTGCGCCATGTTAGTCGGCACAAATGGGAGACCATTGCATTGCCTACAGAAAAAAAACAGTTCAGTGTTCAGCTATTTCCTCACTTTTGTTTCTTTTTTTTTATTATTTAACAGTGTTCTCTCTTGTAGGTACAAGTTCAAGAAATGATCACAGCTCAAAATATTTCCGATGATACTAGCAATACACCAACACCACAAAAAAGTGTCAATCCATCTCAATTAAAGGAAAGGCCACTTCAAAATGTAAACATGTTGCCTTCGAAACCTCTTAGTCTCACAGAGGAGGAAAAGCTTGAAAAAGTCCGAGCAACAACCATCAAGCAACTCCAAGAAATTGTTAACGACCCCGAATTGAGGTAAGCGTTCAGTTTTTCGTTTTACATTGAGCTGTTTAATAAAATTTGATTTCAGCTGTTAAATAAGAAAACTTCTATTTTTATATTAAAATAACATACACTTTAATGTTTATTCAGTCCAACGAAAGATATTTCAGAACGCACACGGTCTTCATCTATGGGAGTTATGCCCTGTTATCCGCAAATCAATTATGTATCCATGACAACAGATGAAACTTTTCATGAAAACTACCAGCATGTTGATGATATCGCTGCAAAGTATTTACCCACGGAATATCTTGCAACACAGAAAAAGGAAGTGCGAAACAAAATGGTCAAATTCGAAGGTGTTTATGAATGGCAAATGCCAGGACGTGCTGGAAACTTTACCAGTGTGAATTTCTCGTGTAATATGTCAATAGCTTCAAAGAAATATTTACAAAAATATGACTTGGTTGATGCAGAGAAAAGCTCTCTCCATCCCCTTAGTGTGGTGAATGGTCAACGACATGTTCAAGAAGTGAATGTTTTTAAAGAAAAGAGGAAAGTGGAATGTGAAGAAGACAAAGAAAACATTTTAGATATTTCAAAACTTAAAAATTTACCCAAACTGCTTTGAGTTAATTATTATTATAACTAATACAAGAAAAATATATTTTTGAATACACGTTGTTAGTAGATACATAAACAAAGGATTGAAATGGTTCTGTGTTTTTTCCTTATTTTCCTGATGTGCCTGTATCACTTTATCGAATCCCTTTTATTATTGCTTAGCAATTTTCCAATTTTGATAAATAATAGTGAATTGCTCTGTAAAGGCGGAAATACAAATTTAAAAGTAGGCTGTTGTTGATATTTTGCCAATCCAAGACTGATTTTTGCCATCGTTGTGAGCGATCTTACAACTTAGAAATCTCCAGCACACTTGGTGTATTTGAAATATCAACATCTGATTGGTTAAAAAAAATATATTTGAACTCATCCACTTTTTTGCTAATCTCATAATTATACAATCTATTTTCTGACACAGACAGTATTATTATTATTAGTAGTAGTAGTAGTATTATTATCAGCTATGAAATTTAGTTTTTGGTGATTTACTTATGTTTTCGGGAGAGTTGAACATCCTGTTGGAATTTCAGTAAAGTACCATGTTGTTAATAATATTTATATACCATGGTTCTTTTTAGGAAAGTAATTCTAGTAATAAATCAGTCATCTTCGTAAAGAGGATGGAAAAAAATCAAAGGTATGCAAAACTTTTTTATATCGTCTTCAGGCAATATAGTTTCCAATCTCCAGAAGGGTAATGGATCGAGTGGAAGTTGAACCCACAACCTCTTGCTTGCCAGGTGATGGTTCTACCTAGTGTGCTACCAATCCAATGTCAAGCACTGCACGCTCAATTGGACCTAGAGGCCGGGCTACACAATAAAACTTTTATAGGTGACAGCAACAAATTTTCTCTTGTTGTTTTTCTTGACTTTTTTGAAATTGTTTTGAAATTTTCTTGTTGCCAGTACAAAATCTGATGCTATACTTCTTCTGAATTATCAAAATGTAAAACTCAAAGATGTGATAGAAATATCACCAGTTGCATTGATGTGATGAACACTAAAATATTTCCAGTTGGTTGTAGCAAAATTCAATGAACAGAAGGGTTGACGCACGGTTGCAAATCTTTAAATGTAAATATATATAAACATGAATGTAAACATAGAATAGGAAAGTAAAATCATTGAAATTGAAAATTTAATTGCGGAATTGAAAAAAATAGAAGATGAAAAAGATCCGCAAATATTTCTGGATTTAACCTATTAATCTTAGACCATTTGTTGTATCTTGGAAACAGAAACAATTTTTTAAATTTGCAAGTGCTTATTTTTCTTTAAGCTTTGATTTTCTAAAGCCATCTTATTTGATTGACTTGTATATTTTATGTAGCGAGGAAGCATTTTCATGCGAAAGCCAATTCTCAATAGATGAAAGCATGGAAGATGTATTTGTTCGAATTTGTTACACGTGCGGTATAAACCTTCAACTTCAATCAGAGGCTTGGATATATTGGATTTCGCTTTTACAGAAATTTCCTCATAAAATGGAGGTATCAAAAGTCCTCTTCATATTGTTTGTTTTGATCTTGTTTTTTTTAATTCCTAATAAGTTTTATTTTCGATTGCACTATTTTTCTCGGTTCGTTTCACAAATTTAATATTCAAGCTTCTATAACTTGAACTAATTTCAAAGGTTTCTTTACTTATGAGTGTTTGTGAACTACCACCCCTTCCCACCCCTTAAAGTCAAACAATACATAGATATAACCATTTTGTATGGTCTTTCAGATGTTCGAATTTCAGAGAATCTACTGCAGTTATATTTATGATTTGTTACTTTGTGTACAACATTATGTCTGATTACATTATATTGTTTTAGGATAATCTATTGCGCTGGATGTGTTGTGTTGTCTATAAGTTCTTAGAAAGCAGACCGTGAGATTTTTCTCTTCCATTGATTTAGTTAATAGTTTAGATCTATCAGGTCCTGTAACCAGTTGTCAAAGCTTTCATAATGAAGTGTATAGCTGGAACAGTGGGATTTTTTTAGCTGTTTTTATTCAGAGAAAAAATGTAAATACCGTAAATGATCGAATAAGCCCCCAGGGGCTTATTTGTCAGAATCACTTTTAGGGATGGGGGCTTATTCGGGAGTGTGGGCTTATTAATTGAGGTAAGTCATTCACATTTTTGTGTTCAAAAAAATAAACAAGATAACATGAAATCTTTCCAAAAGTAATATATGAAACGATTTTAAAAGCACAACGTCCTAATCAATAATCAAACAAAGTCAATGTCAATATCGCTGTCACCATCCTGGTCTTCATCCACCACTATTTCATGTGGTGCCGCATCTCCTATCTCGTTGTTATCAGGCACAAAAGGGTTGTCTTCAGGAATTACGGGAAACTTGAATAACCCCCTTGGGTTTATTCGCTAGTGGGGGCTTATTTGACCATTTACGGTACTGATCTTCTCTACACTGCTTTTTAAGTATACATGAAACCAAAGACCTCTGTAATCTTTTAAATAATGTAGATTCAGAAAATTTAAAATTAGTTGAGTTTTCTTCATAAAAGAAGTTTCAATGCTTTGTTTATCTGGAGAGTACAAGGAAAACTAGTCCTGGAGAGAGAGAACCAAATCTTGTTTCCATTGTTGTATTTTTAGGGTACACTCATTTACCAAATTTTCTTTAGATTATATTTTGATGGCAATGACGACACCTTAAAAAGAAATGCTCCTGTGTACAATTTATGTCAGCATGCTTCCATTAGGTAAACATCAATAACCTCTGGTTCAAAAAGGTAGAAAAGGCAATCCCAGTGTATGCCACAGTAGTTATTACTCCACTTGTAAATGTTAGATTGAAGGTTAAACACCAGCACTTGGGTTTAAGTTATGAGTCTTGTGAACATAAGAATCACAGGCTTGAAACACTTAGAATTGTATCTGAAGACTTATTCAGTTGATGAGAGAGCCACAAGATCTTTTCCTTTCATTCAAGCAGATAGGGTTTTTTTTATATCTAAATTTCATTTTTCTTATCACATTATTAAGGATAATCCATTCTCAGAATTGAACTAGATGCCCTAGATGCTAGGTTACTGTAAAGGGTCAACAAACTTTTTCTTCATGCATAATAATTGCACAACTAAAAATAATTATGTAATGAAAGTATATATTTTTAAAAAGCTCTAAGCCTGCTCTAAATGATGGGTTAAATTAAAATTTCCAAAAGGTTTGTGTTTTTGGAAATCTGACCTCAAAAGTAAAATTACTCTGTACTGTGTATTGTGTCCTGTGACACAACGGTTAATATTTACATTTTCAAAAATATTGCATAATGTTCCTCTTGCATTGTATTTAAAAAATGTGTCTGCAAATTTTTTTATTTTATGTCAATCAAATTTTATAAGCATTTCATTTCGAATTTCATAAATTTAAAAGTAAAAAATCAAACCATTGAACCAATTGGCTCATTATTTAAAATCTGCATAACTATTCGCCAAACACAGGCACAGTTTTTGTGTTCAACATTAAAGGAACACGACTGCATAATTTATTTTACGTTACCATGATGATTTGTGTCAGGGGACACTTTTTTCCGGAGGGTAGCTCGCTGAAAAATCAAAAATTTTGTAATAGAGAAAACGGCTTTAAAATCATTGGATGTTTCTTTTCAGGTGTTTTATTGTTATGTTGTTTCTTTATTTCTTTATGAGGATGTTTGTGTTATGAATAATTAATTAGCTTCGCTTATTATGCACATTGACAGATCAACTCGCAGTGTGAAAATTTCTGCAAGAGCTCCCATAGAAAAAGAGAAATTTCTATACATTTTAGCTATTTTCCAGGAAATAAGAACTTATTTCAAAAAAGTAATTATTGCATTAAAAAGATAAAAAGTAATCTAATATCATCTCCAAAAATCAAAATTTTCGTTTTTTTTTTTTTCATGCTTGACCCTTTACAGTAACTTTAAAGGCAAAAGTATTTCTGCAATGTGAAACTGGACATATGCAGAGTTAAGAAGAGATTCCTTTTAAAACATAACCTGTTTTTTCATTAGTATAACTCATTGTGATGCATTTGATATTTCACATGTTATGAAAAATATTTTTACGTAAAGTATGAATGAACATGGTTTAGTCTTTCATCAAAAATTATGAGCTTGTGAATGAAGCTTTTCAACACAAAATATTATATGTGCAAAGTTTTGAGTATCAATGTCATCCCATTAAATAATGTTCAATGGACTTGTTTACATTTACAGTACAGGCCAAAAGAATCTTTACGTGTCCCCGTAAAATAATCAGCTTTCTGAAGAATCGCCATCTTTAGAAGTTAACAGTGTTTTCTTTATAACAACTTCATGTAATAGATAAAACTTTACAGGAAAATATTTTTTGTTTTCATTTAAAAATTTCTTACTCCTTGTTTTTCGGGCTGTATTGTATTTACTTTTATTAACTTTTTCACGTAACTGTCAAATATCCCTCAATGACAGTTTCAGAGCAGCACCAAGCTGACTCCTTGCTTCCGCTACAGCAACAAAAATACAGTATTTTTTGCATTATAAATAATATAAATTATTATCATCATATATTTATTTATTTCATGTTTCTTACTGTTTAGTCTCTTGACCTTTTTAACAACATTGTACGATCTTGAAAAGAATTGTTTGATGAATTGCAATCCATCTAGTTTGGAACTGGGCAAAAAATATTGTATCACTGTTGCCATAAGTGCTTATCATAAACAGTAAGTATGATCAAGTGTATCTAACTGACATTGTTATGTTCCACGATTAATCTTTGTTGATAACTCCACAATGAAGATCATTTTGTAGCAGAAATATAGCTTACATATTCTGAGGCTTTCAAGTGTTTTGACCCATGAATATTTTGAAATATCTGTTAAATGAAATAATAATGATAATGGATGTTGTATAGGGTAAAAACAACAAAGATTTTACGACATGATTATCTGTCAATTGTTAAAAACATTCAGCCTAGTTGTTGGCTATCATCAGTACAAGAGAATTGTCCAGAACACAATTTTATAGCATAAATTTTCCATACGAATTATAGAACAAAATTATCAACTAATAAAAATGCTTGACTAAGAACCAGATGAAAGCTTAATGAACATGTTGTAAAATCTTTGCTGTTGTTGTTGTTTTGGGTTTTTTTACCCTATTTCTAACAAAATGATATCTTTACAGGGTCTGTCATTTCATCTTTCAAGAAGGTGATTCCTACGAGGAGGCTGTCAAATTACCCTGGCTGATTTTTATCGTTGCTAAGTGTAAACGTTTACTCATTTTTTTCTGCAATATTTTTACTAATGGGAATGAATCCCCAGTCATGAATGTTTTGAAGTGTTGTCTGTCTCAACTTTTGTCTATTTTTGTCCACTGTGCAGAATTTTCACATTGATTTTCAGTTGATCCATTTTTTCACATCAGTAGGAAAGTTAATTACATCAATGACATTTTGTTTTGATATCGTTTTGATCGTGATTTTAGCATTGCAAGTTGGTTCATCACAAGATCTTCTTGACTGTCTCAATTTATTTGTATGCTGCATATCCTTTGCTATTACTCTGACCGAGGAGCAACACTTGAAGGCACCGTTTAGTAAGTTTCGTTTCGAACAACAAAGTTAATTCTATTATGTGATGATAACAGTATTGGGGGTACATCTAATTATAATAAATATAATGTTGAATTTTTGATACCCAGATATTTGTCCATGTCCATTTTAGGCATTATAATTTGTGCGCCCCAAAATTGTAGTTCTTCAAAAAAAAAGTTTCTTTTGTTAGTGTATCAGGTGTTTTTCATCATTAGTAGCTCTGTCCCAAACAATATAACGGAAGGCTGGGTATAAGCGACTAAAAGAAGTTTTTAACCAGTAGAAGGACTCGATGATTATGAGGAACACATGAAAATTTCCATTTAGTAATTAATAATTATTATGTAAGTTCCAATTTGCTTCCCTAGGTGTCATGTCAACTGTTGCTTCTGACGTAGGTTATCTTCCCTTCATTTCACTTCCTATATAGTTTTCAACAAGTTTTGATTTATACTTGTATCTCTAAATGTTTTTATTGATATCTTTTCTTTTTTTCATATTTTCAGCCAGTTGCATGTGTTTTTGATTATCTGTGCATCAAGCTGAACTTGCCAATACAAAAGGTATTATACTTAAATTCTTTCATTTCAGTGTTTGAATAAATTCAGTTGTGTGATGATCCAATGTCATTCCAAACTGTTGCATTACTCCCTCCACTGCTGAAATATTGGTTTTCTCAATGAGTCAAGGCTGATACTAGGTATAAAGTCATCACAAGTTGATAAATTTAACAAAGAAAATCCTTTCAGGGTGGAGTGGCCAGCCAATATAACGAACTTCCAAGAATTCAGTTTTAAAACCTTAAAAATCAGGGAAATCTTTTTTAAGTACTTGAAAAATCAGCACAAGAGACAGGGTTGAAAATTCCTTAGGGTACAACATGAATAATGTGATTGTTGTATTTGTTTACTTTTTTACCGTCGGTCATAATCATAATGCCCAGTCTCCAATGGACTTTGGTGATGCACCATTTGTAATAAGATCATGTGATTCCCGGCGTATCGCCTTAACAATTTATTTTGAGGATGTTTATGTTGAAGAAATTGTTTTTATCTTTTTGTTAACAACTTGTACTATACAACAGAATCTTCCCAATGACAACACAGAATTAATAAATACAAAATTCTATGGGAAGTATGAAACAAAAACTTTATATATAACTGCTATATTTTTTGTATATTCACAAGGTCACATTAGATCATTGAAATATCTTTCTGTTTTTGTTGATATTATTATCTTTTTTTTGTAGTTTTATACTTTGTACAAAGAATCTTGGATACCATTTCAAATGTTTTTGCAACAGGTGAGGATGGGTATGCTTCATAAGGACTGTTTTATTTTGTTATCCTAACATAAGGATTGTTTGACCATCAGTAAGAAAAGTTTTCTTGTTAATGTTCAACTACTGTGTTTCATAATAAGTGAAGAGTTGGGCTATGGGCTATGTCAGGTCCATGACATGATAAACTCTTCACTTATGTACAACACTGATCTGACAAACAAATTATGCGATTTTTGGGTTTCCTTTCTAGATTTGTCATTACTTACGAAATGATATGGTATGTGAGACAATTACTTATAATGTTTTGATCTTTTGTAACTTTCCATGGGTTTTTTGAAGTGTCGACTGCACCGGCCATTTTTTGTGTCTGGCAATGTACCATACAAAATGTTTTAAGAGTTTTAGAGTAACCAAGTCGACTGCCAGACACCTTGATCCAGGCATGCTTTTTTTGTTTGTTTTTGCTTTATGTAAATATCCGATATTCCACAATTTTCCCACCACACTATGTTTCATCTTCAACTTGATCATGTTATTGATGGATGTTACATGAGGTTTTCCCTATTCTTTTCTCTCTTTCTCTCTCTTATCCTTGTTCCTCGTTCCCACCAAGATCACAACGCCAGTATAATTTTAAACATTGTTTATCAAATCTTTCCGAACGATTATCACCATTTTTACCATTAACATCCTTCAGCTTTCCCAACTATTGAGATCTATGGATAGGATTTTGTTCCATCATCATTATTCCAGTTCTTATATCAATGAAAACAGTTATATCATAAGATGTTCCTATACTGTGTTGCTATTACTACTGCCAATGGTTACATCGTGCCTTTGAAAAACATTTTGATGAAATATCAGGAGTTTACCTGTTTGCATTTTAGGTGGAGTATTTACAAAGTAAATATATTGATATGTTCAACAGAGTTAATGATTTTAATGAAACGTTGTTCTTAAAAGATGACCCTGTGCTCTATGTGAATTCTGAAAACAGCAGAATGCCTAGGTATGTTTCGTTTCTAGTATGGTTCTTTATCGTTTCTTATTTGTCTATCTGTTTGTTGAAATTACATTAATTTTTAGAATATACTTTCATCCAAACATGACAACTATAGCTGAAATCTCAAAGCATTCAAGGTATTTCTATCAACATTTTTGCACATAATACAGACCCTGTTCTGTTGTTTTATATCCAGATATTATTGAAAGCAGTTATAATAATAAAATGTAATAAAGGATAGGGTAGCATGGAAGTCAGTCATTGGAATTCGTCCGACTCATGCAAGCATAGAAAATAAATGTTAGACCGGGGTATAATAGCGCTAACAATGACGATGATGATGCCTTTTTTTTTGAATAAGAACCTGATTTTATCAAAGCTCATATATATTGAAAATGTCGCACAAGATCTTAAACCCCAAAGTTAAATTATGTACCAAATCATACACCACCTCAACCCTGTTTCGTTTAATACAGATTGACCCATTCCTCGTGTTGATTCATAATGACAAAAAATGCTGACTCGTATTAAACTGCTGTCCATATAAGTAAGCCATTTTCCATTCCCTTTTAGTTATCACATTTCAAAAGAATTACGGAGATTCTTTGTGAGTATTTATTTCTATTCTATTTTCAATTTTGCTATTATGTAATGTTTTTGTCGAATTGAGTTATATCTGAGCAAAGTTCTAGTTATTTATTCGATGAACTTTGATGTACTATTTTGAAATGATAACAAGAAGTTCTTGATATATAGTTTTCTCAGAATTTTTGTAATTGCTGTGCAAATTGCATAAATGGAGGAAAAATTCTTAGACAATAATTATCCGGATTTAATGATTTCGTTCTTTTTCATAACGAAATAGTTTCAGTAACGGAACAGTCATTTATGATTTCCCCTAACTTTAGAGGCACAGCTCTTAGAATTTACACTTTGCCCATAATTTTATTTCTGTGAATAGTCCTTTTTATACGAGTTGAATGATTAGCTGTATAAATCACTTTTTTGATCCACCTGCAATTTACACTGACCGAAAAATTCAATTGTAAAAGCATTATGTGTATTGTTTTATTTTTCGAGCATTAACTCACGAGACAGGCTGAATAAAAGCCAGGTCAGGTGAACAAAAGCTGGTAGTTTCATAAGTTAACAAAGGAAAAGTTTCATAATTAACACGTGTATTTCTTTTCGTTGCTCTTCAGTGAAAAAACTTTACATATATTCTTACTCTTTTTTTAAAAAGTTTTGTTCTCGCTCACACTTTTATTTACCTGTGGTTTTTACATAGGAAAACTATTATTCACCTTGGTGCATAAAACTCTGGATGAAACAAAGGTGGATAAAAATGTATTTGTTTTATCCACCTGCCATTTTTATCCAGGTGAATAAATTTAAAAATAATTTATTCGCCTATTTAGTGTAAAAACGGCTAATTATTTATCCATTGTAAGTTTCAGTTTGTACGATTTTCAGGCCTCTTCAAGATACACAGAGAAGAAATTCAACAATAGGCTATCTAGTGAGTAATTCTTTAAATGTCTCGAATGCATTTACTCTCACTGGTTTAGTCCTGGTATCTAGATAGTCCAATCCTATAAACACATGTCATTCTGAAAGGTTCTGTTACATGGAAGTATCTGTATTGTATATTTCGCACTGGATTCATTTACGTGTTACAAAAATATGGTTCACGTTTTGATTCTTTCTGATTTCTTTAAGCATTTACAAGTTGGTTCCTTGAAATGATTGGTCCTAAAGTTGATTTGGTGACCAACAATTCTACTCAAGTAAGCCAAAAAACATTCTGCTTCTTTTTCATAATGAGCATAACGATTATACGCTAGATGTTCCAGATCTGAAAAGTTGTTTAAAATACTTTTCATTCACTGTCAGAAGTCAGTGTGTGGTAATAATTAAATAATTTCCTTAAAGGTCATTTTGAAACTTTCGAGTGTCTGGCAAACTAATTTAAAGCTAATGCACATTTCCGAAATTTCTGTTGAAACATGTTGTTTTGATTGGTACACTCTGTTTTAACCCCGTTTTAACGCCCCGTTTTAACGCCCCGTTTTAACTTTATAACTTTTTGATAATCCTTATTATTGAAACTCCCAGTAGAATGATTAGAAAACAATTTTGACAATGGTGAAAGAGATGACATTTAGTTAAATGCATGAACATGGCTGTATTGTGTTACCCTGGGGTTACGATTGAGTAATGATAAAAATATTTTGTTTGTTCTTTTCCAGCTTTGTGCCATCAGCATCAAGTTGTACTTGATGAAGCTAGAAAATATTTTGAAATCTGTAAGTCAACTCAATCCTATTATAAAATACTAGGTGCCCGAGTAAAACATTTTTACTAATGCAATTCTCGTTTAGTCTACAGTACAGCATGAAAGAATCATGACTTCATATAACATAAATCTGTATAAGAAAATCTTTAAAATGTTTTGTGTTTCCATGTAAAAATTCATTTTGCATACATGTGTATATAAAGTTTCTTTCTGGCTGTACTTTACCCGTGCATATTAAAAAAAGAACTTGTGAATAAAATTTCTGCATGCCACTACTTCTAGAACTTATTAGTCTGTTTGATAAAGACAATTGTTTATAAAACTGAAGCAAAAATACCTCCTTGTCTATTTGTAAGATACGCGACATTTTCATACTTATACAGTTATTTTTAGCAACTTTTAACTAATCCAACTTTATACATTCTTGACTATCTTCTTTTTCTTTTTCTTTTTCTTGTTTCTTCATCAACTAATGGAAATGTAAATATTTGACATAATGCAGTGGTTTCCCCCCATACTAATACGCATACGGATACAAAATCGTTGCTACATTTGTCTCTTAAACATATTTGATGTTTTTTTCGTTTTTTCGAAATCAGGACTCTTATAGTATTAAATATATAGATTGTGTAGAATGTATGTTTCACACGTTGTTTATTCATTACAATAAATCTAATTCTTTCACAATTCTTAGGAAGAACTCAAAGTCCCACAGAAAGATTTCAGGTGATTTTTTCTTAAATAACTTCACAGTTTATGTGTTGTGCAGTCTGAGTTGTGCAGTCTTTAAAGTATGACACAGAATTTAATTCATCACTTCTCTGCATTTTATCAATCATTATTTTGGTGTTTCCAGTATCTCTGCATTTGTTTCCAAACTCTAATATGACTTTTGACTTTTTTGAAGTACTGTTTTACTATGACTATGGCCTGTTTATTAACATTATTTTGGTTATTTGAACCTTAGAAGTACTCAATTGAAACAGTATTTTATTAGTACAGTAGTTTATTTTTAATCTTTCTGTCACACCTTCAGTATTTTACAATCTACTCCTGCTTTATTAAACTCTTTATACAAGGTTATGTAACTAACACAGCTAGCTATATATGCCACTGGGCAGCAAATCCAACCAATGACAAATGTCCATCCCCATGCTCGTTCTGTGATATGTTTATGCTTGTTAGTATGTTCCCTGTCAGTCACGATTGAGCATGTGATAGTGATGCAGAGAAGTGCTAAGATCATGTTGTAAGTCGCCATCGAGCCACAAGCATATCGAATGCACAGCTGCATTAATGATGACAAGAAAGCGATTGTAGCAAACAGACATGCACAAACGGCAGATATTTGTGCAGCTTTGAACCAGTTCTCGTTTTCATAGATGTGGAAATGAGCGATCATTGTGCAATTGAATGTATCAGAGTAGCAAAAATCCCATAAACCATGTCTACCGTACAGATCTCCGCTCAAATTGACTATCTGTCCAGTCTCTAACAACTCTGCACCGCTTTGAAAGTGAATTCTGACCCAGCTTTGCCCAGTTAAAGCTGCCAAAAACAGGACAAGAGTGACCAAATGAAGAATTGATGTTAACAAGCGCAATTTTGTTAATGTTTCCATTCTTGGTGTGATCTTATTGTCTAAACATTCAATAATATTGTCAAATGTTTTCAGACCTTGTGGGAACATAATGTCTATTTGCTTCGAGAACAATTCATTTCAATCCTAGATCGTATGACTAATGTTTGGCATTCACCTTGAAGAAACTAAAGGATTGCACGAGAATTTACTTTAAAAATGACTTTACTTACTGCTCCTGTGTATAAAGTTTCTGTTCAACTTCAGAGCTTTGAAAACTCTTGCATAATATCAAATTCAATATTGAAAATGCTATTTGATTTGTTAATTAATTTTCTGAAGAAGTGAATGAAATGAAGCACTTTTTAATTATTCAGTTTTTGTATAGAAATATATATGTTATAAATTTTTGATGTTGAAAATTACAAACTAGCATTCATTTTCTTAGCTTCTCTTTCTCAAAATATGCCTCCACCCCAGTTTGATGTCTTTTCTGTCTCCTCATGATGAATGCATTGAGAATGTGTAAAGTAAAGTAAATATTATGTTTTAAATTTAGCAAAATTTAACAATTCATTAACTTTGGTGAGCTATATAATACTGTTAATATTTATCTGATTCCATATTGAGAATTGTGTGTCACGAAAGCTGTGAGTGAAAAGGGTTAAATCATATAATCGTAATATAGTTTTGGCCTCCTGTTGCTAAAAAAACAAACAAAATTTAAAAATTAAAAATTTGCAATAGTTAGTTTTTTAAGGATAATACATTTTGCTCCAATGATATTTCCTAAAGTTAGATATTTCTTTTTTTTTTAATTATTTATTTCAACTTCACCTAAACAATATTGTCTTGTCAAACCTATGAGAAGTCATCAAAAAACTTTGGTTAGTAATGCTGCTCATTGTGCATAAATATGTGTTTATCTATATGAGACTTTTACTGTGGAAATTCACTGACCTGAACAAACTTTACGAAGGTTCCTAAGTTGAACAAACTTAAAATGCAAGGATGAATTTCTGAATTTCTGAAAGGTGTGGCTAAATCCACTTTCTCTGGTACATTAAATCGTTTTACAAAATCACCCTAATCACTTTCTACTGTCCACTACTCACCCTTGAATTAATGTGGATTTATTATGAATCTTTTACAATCTTTTAGTTTATTGTTTGGTACAACTGGTTTTCATAAAGCTTTATTTGCAGTCTGTGTTGCAGCAACTTTACAAGGTGAGATTACTCAATTCCTTTATTTCCCATACAAGAATTTCAGTAGCATGATGTAGATGTCATAACTTTAGATCATGGTGAAGCTCATTCTGAACATGATTTTACCTTGTCATGGATCGGTCCATCAATGAACATACCTGTACGTATTTTATTTGTCTTTTTTGTTGTTGTTGTTGTTTTTTTGTGATCTTTGAATCTTTAGGGTTACTAAACTTTACTTTACTAACTTTCGTTTTGGCAGTTTTTGAAGACGTTTTGAAGATTTTGCTCACTGGGAAGATGAGCAGCTGTGGTTTATTTCGAGCACATGAAATGCAGCAATTTGCATAGCTTCTCCAAAATATATAATTATCTCCATACTTGCTGTATGATATGATGCCATTTGTTTTTTGTTGTTTACAGGCATTTCATATGCACATCATATTGGAGACGTTTATACTTCAAGAACCATTTCTGTGTGACGATCTAACCAAGGTAATGATTGACGATAATGACGTCATAGGATGATCTGGAATGAATTGTCGTAGTCATTTTAATATACCTCTTCACCATTTCGCAAGTAATTGAGAAAGTAACCTTGTGGAATTGTTTCAAAGGCTCAAAATAAATTCTAAAAGGATTATGGTAATCTGCCTAGTTAGGTCATAAAATAAATTGAATGACGGACTTTTGCACACCATAACATTCCATTTTTATACTGTTAAGTATTACATATTTCCTAGATGGTGTAGAGTTCAGTTAGAAAGGTGTTTTAGACGTCTAATATAACATGTAGTACTTTATTACTATTAAACTTATGCGTATGTCCCTGTTTTTCTATAGCATCTGAAGAAATACGAAATAACGCTACTAACAGAAAGCATTTGGAAAGAGGTTTGCATGTGAATCTCGTTTTCTCTTTCACTAATAGTTCTTTTTTGCATATTCCCTTTCTCGAATAATGTATTTCGTCTCTGTAATTTTACTTTTCATCAACGGGATATTCCTTGGAATTTCGTCGTACTTATTGATTATTATTGTTGGTTTGAAAATTATATTCTTATTTTTTCTTACTATCGTTTTCAGGCACATGCATCAGAATTTCTGGATTTCACATGTACCAGTAAAACGTATGATTTAACAGGGGACTTGTTGAAGTATGGAACGCCAGTTAGCTTCTTCTTTTGTTTGTTTCTTCTACGTGTTGTCAGTTTAGTATCTATTCGTAACTGGGAGTTTTTGAGTCCTTGGCCTTCTATCTGTAACGGTTGGGACGCAGCTAGGTTGTTGATGGGTTTACTAACTTTTATTTGGTATAAGAGGAAAGATTAATTTCAGTTAATCCTTTGTTCAGTCTGACCCTTTGGTTACAATAGGCTCACTTCCAGAAAACCTTATGCGCATCCCATCCATAGTTAATGTTTACATTCAGTTAAACTCAGTTATACATGAGAAGGTTATAGCGTTCCTTGAAAAAAATATTTGCGATTTTTTTGTACTTAGTTCGGAAATTGATGCAGTCTAGACTACTTCCCAGTCTAGACTAAGTAACTGTAACGGTTGTTGCTAGGTTGTTGATGGGTTTACTAACTTTTATTTGGTATAAGAGGAAAGATTCAATTCAGTTAATCCTTTGTTCAGTCTGACCCTTTTTCTTTTCTGATGGTGTTTAGTGTAACTTTTATTCCAGAAACACTTTCAGTGAGAAAGACTTGAGTCCGAATGTCAAGTATATAATAAGCAGAAGTAAGATAGAATCTTTTATTCAGCATTATTAAAGAATGTTTCAAAACTGCATGCACACTTGTTATGATTGCTTGGTATTTGTCAAGTTTCAATTGATTTCGATAATTTTGGTATCGATAGAAAGATATTATCAAGCACTATAATATACAATGAAAACTAACTTTTAAAAGGAAGAACTGAAGCTGGAAAATTGGAGATAAAATAGTGACCTTTGCCAATATGATAGTTAAGAAATCATTATTATGTCAATGGAAACGCTAATCTTTGCTGATTATGAATATATTATTTTCTTTAAAATTTGAAATTGATTTTTTCAGGAAGATTCATTTTTTTCTAAGCAAGCACTACCAACGCTTTCAGTTATTATATAAAAACTATTTTTGACTAAAATGGGGGAGGAATCTATATCTATATCTAAATAGCACGAGAAGCAATAAAGTTTAATGACATTTGAACAGATGGAATAGAAGCAAAATATGATCTGTCTTATAGTTTTGGGGGAAATAAAGTAAAGATACTTTCGCGCTATATTGTTTTGAAAGATTAACAACTTACATTTAGTCAGCAATATAACTTAGAGTAAGGACGTCCTGTTTTCTTCACGAATCTGTGTTTTTGAGTTTTTTTAAATAACTGAAATTTTCAGCTCAAGTTCTCAAGTTAATTTTTCTTTGTATATTATAGTTCTTAATAATACCTTTCCATTGCTACCTAAATTATTGCCAAGCAACCATGAAAAGTGTGGACATTATTTTGAAACGTACTTTAGTTTACATTATAGTCAAACTCAGTTATACCTTTAAAGCTTAGTGTTCCTTGGTAAGAAAATATTCGCGATTTTTTATACTTAGTTCGGAGATTGATGCAGTCTAGACTACTTCTGTTTTGCGAAGCACTTGGTATGGATGATAATCAGGTAGCAGACAGCTCCATCTTAGTGTCGATGTTTCAAGCAAGATAACAAAACAGGACCAAAGCTACTGGATGTCTTCGAGACTGCCAATATACTTCTGTGAATACAGTTATTTCAACTATTGCTGCTTTTTTAAATAGGCAGTCCTTTTCGATATAAGAAAGTTTTTCGAAAGTGTTTTTTTTTTTTTTTAAGACTTCCGTTAAAAGTTTTTGTCAGATTAGCTGTGTTTACAGATCTCGTTATAAAATCCATTTCGGTTTTTAAATTGAAACCTTCTTTAGGTGCTAGAATTAACAATTTGAAAGTACTGTATGAGCATGACAGTCGAAACTCTGGAACAAATTTATAGTAAGCTGTATTTGGTATCAGTGCTATTTTATGTAGATTAACATGCTAACTCCATTCATAGCTGTTTGGGGATTATTAGTAATGTCAAATCTAGTAAAGGGTGGTAAAAATCGAATTTTAAAACATAATTCTGCAAAAATCTGTTTAGATAATTTTACTTAATTTTATTTTTCTAAACTTTGTGGAAATCATAGAGGGAAATTGAAGTCGAAACTAAGATTTTTTGATGTTTTTTATTATTATTTCTGAGCTATACAACTTGAATCAGATGTTCTCATTTCCTTGATCATCCTTGATTTTTTGCGGTTCATTTGCCTTTTACATCTGGTGTAATTCAACAGCCTCTCCGGTGACACTACATCTACTGATAATATTAAGCATAGCATTATTACCAAGTGCAGCTTACTATAAATTTGTTCCAGAGTTTGCATGCTTTATAGCTCTCACGCTTTTGATAAAAGAAGTTTTTTTTTTTAACTATTAATCGAGTATTGGTTGTGAATGTATTATCAAAATGTTCATTTGACGCACTCTACCTACGTAGTAATTCCATAATGTGCAAATAAAGATAAGCCGAATGCTTTAGTTTTAATTGTTTATATGTTGTGAAAAGTGTCAGCATAATTCTCGTATGTATAATGTTTGGATGTGTTTTAGTTTACCAATACGTGGCCTTGTTTGGAACATGCAATATTCTATCGAAATAGTTTGCCAAAAGGAAGACATTTAGATCAAGTAGGTTAGACGTTTCTATTATTTCCTGATATGTTATCTGGACTTTGATTAAAATACTTTTAGTTTTCTTTTAGTTGATGTTGTGCTCTGTATATGCTATTGCCAAAGTCATTGGTAAAGAACTTCAGTTCCGGGAATTAGTTAATTGCTATAAAACACTGAATCTTGGTCAACAAGCAGTAAGAAATTAATATATAATTGTTTGTAAAATCGTTTAGAGTTAATAATGCTCTGAATTACACCAAAATCTGTGGAAAAATCTATGGAAGAATCTATGGAAAATTACACATTACACACTGAAATGAAATTTTCACTAATACGCTTCTCCACACCACCGGAATGTCTTCCTGTATATTGTGTCACAATGTTGTAAACGAAAGAAAGAGAAATCAAATGTTCTATTAGAAATAATAGAACTTCTCATTACAACCAGTTTTTTTGTTTTTTTTATTATTCGTTTTTAGATTTGGAAATATGTTTTTATTTCTAATAACAACTACGACTCTATCATCCAGTTTTATAACTCCATTTTCATGCCATCTTTGAAAGATTTTGTGTTGCGACTCGGTCTCCACATAAAGGTAACAATCCAGTCTTTAGACAACAGAATTCCTTCCATCCATTTTTTATAATGCTTAACCTTAAATTTTCCTTTCCTTTCCTTTAGCTTATTATTGTTTTGATCATTTTAGAGTGACTTCAGCTCGTCCACATTGCATACCACATTTTTGCAGCTCAGGTAATGTGGAGTTCATATCCTTTGATTCTCCTTCGTAGGATCATTGGAGTTATTAGACTTATGAGGTTTATAGTTAGCAGCTTGCCAGTTTTTAGATTACAGATATACATTTTTAACTCTACCGCCTGTTCTGTGATGGTGCTTAATATCATGATGTGGTCACGTAATGATTTCTTTTTCTCTTGGATTATAGAAGTACTTATCTAAAAGAAACTTGTTGGTTTTGACAAGATATCGTTTGTTGTCTGTAGTTCGAACGGTTCCAACATTTGACTACAATCCGTTGAATAGTTACGCATTCTCCGAACTTAGCTTTGCAGATTTGTAAAGTTGAGCATGTTAACCATCATACATCTGCTCATCAACGGAAGTCTACTGACAAACTGTTCTATGTTCCCTTGTACTTTTTATGATTACTTTTGGGTTTTTTTAAAAAGAAAACTGTATTATTAAAGGCGTTCAGTGATCCATACCACGAAATCAGTTTCGAATGTTTATAGAAACTCTAAAAGTGTTGTCTTCCCTAAAAACAATTATTTACCTATTTATCGAGAGAGAAAAAATCAGAAAAAGATGTATGTTGTGCTATATGACATGTAACAAACATCTCACAAACATCTCACAAGCATTTAACACTCTCACTAAGGTTTCGGGTTAATGTTTAGTTTTGTCCGTATGTACATTCTGGGAAAAAAAGACTGCTAACACTGCTATCCCTTCTAACCAATGCCAAACGTTGTTTGTTTTTTCAGATTCAATAGTACTAAATACTTCCACAAGTGACACTAACAATTGCACCATGTGAGACTGTCTCAGATTGTCAGTGAGTCACTAATCTTCAGGTGAGAGTTAAGATTCTCTTTCAAAGTGTTTTTTATCAACTGCAATGCAAAGTTATACTGCTACGTGAAATTTCAACTTTTTACAGCCATGGAGGAGATTCCTTGTACGATTCATCCAATGAAATTAATTCAACTATTTAGTAGCATAAAGTCTGGTTGCGGAATTGTAGATGTACATTTTCCAAGTGCAGCTGGCATAAAGGTTTGCACTTTCGTTCAAATCAAGGAATGTATGTTTAGATTTATATCTAATATTCCAAGATGTTATTTTTATGTGCTATTAAGTTTTTTGTCAAATCTATTTCCCTTGTACCACCTATTGATTCTTTCTTAAATAATCAATCGCTTCGTTAAAGAATCAGAAACTACCTCTACTTGTGACTATTAGTAAATTTTCCGAATTTGTGAAAAACCTATTTATGCAATGAATATTTACATCTGTTGAAATGAATTAAACGGTTTGATGATGAAAATTATTCGCATGAGCTACCTGACAAGTGGAAATCAACCTAACATTGTATTTTCTTCAGGTATCAGAAGTTTGTTTTTCAAATAATTATACAGCTTCAGTTACGATTAAAGGAAAGCCTCCAGCAAACGTTGATGATGGTGAGCTTTTAACGTGATCATATTTTATTTGTCTAAACAGATCGACTGTCCCATTAATTTCTGTGGCTGATGATTAATTTAGGGAAGTACAAGACCATCCTGAACAATTTCGTCTTGATGCACTCATCACATTACGCAAACGAAAGCCAGAATTGTTTTACATTCAATTTCGCAGAGGTGAGGATTTTGACTAAAACTATTGAAGACGATTTATATTTCTCTACCAGCAATAACATTCCCGGACGCCTTTCGAATAAAACAACAAAGTCCCGCATGTGCATACAGTCAAATCTCTGTAGTTCGAACCTCCATAATTCCAACTCTCTCTAATTCGAACTAATTTCAAGGTCCCTTCACCTATGATTTCTTTTTAATCGAACCTCCGTAATTTGAAACCTCCATGAATTGAACCATTGTTTCGACCCTTTGAATGTTCGAATTACAGAGAGTGTACTGTATTTCTAAATGCATTTGTTGCAGCCAAATATATGTAAGCCACGTTTCACAATTTTAATGTACAATATATCATGTTTGATGTCTCCATCATGCGAAGTCCTTGCATTTGATGTAGTGTCCAATATTTTCTTTCTTAGTTAGGCTTCAGTGAGGACTTGTTTGTTGGTCTGCGTTTTATCCTTCGTCAACCATCTCCGGTGTGGCAAAAGTTTGGTATTGCAAATCTGAATTGTAAAAGACGAAAAACAAATCAGGTAGAATTGAATGTTGTTCAATCATTTCTTTATTGGTTTTCTACATGCTTCGTATTAGTAATAACCCGACCTTAAGGGCAATTTGGGATTAATAACCCAAGTCATTACTGGTTAATCGTATAGTAATCTTTTGTCATGCTCATAATTGTTGATGTTGATTTTTCTGTCTTTTTATTTTTTCAACCCGAGACAAACATAAACACAAGTGCCACAATGGGGTTTTATTAACACAAATCATGTGTAAAAATTATTATCTATTTTAAAAAGAGAAATTTCAATAAACTATTCAAAAATTCAAAAAGAGACTTGCGGCACATTTTTTGAAGGCATACGGATTATGAAGTCCAAAGAATATGTGAATTTGGAAATCATAATATTTCAATCAAATCCTAGTTTTGAAAGACTCATTCTTTTCATAGAAAGTTGATCAGGATGAAGGGAAAAGACATGTCATTGTAAGTACTGTAAAGTAATCTTTCATTACATGTTTTATCAACGTTCCTTTCTCTCTCATTCCTTCCTGGTTAAATGAAACAAACCAAAGATAAATGTCTGAGTGTCAAATTTTATTTTTATATTTAGGACGACAATGTTGAGATTGATAATGCATTGGGCATGAAACTTAAAACACTGTATGATTTAAAGAGGATGGTTGGAAACGTTGCTTTAGAGAAAGAACCTGAAACTTTTGATGTGAGTAAAGTTATTAATGCTAATCTTAACTAGATATGGCATTCTCTGAACAGCCTACAAGTTTCAGTTAATATCTAAAATATCATTATTTATCGTTAGTTATCGTTAGTTATCGTTAGTTACAGCATGATCTTTTATTTATTTCTGTCCCATTTTTTCGTGTATAATTAATTTTTTTTGTGACGCAGGTTGAGGGGAATTATGACATCAATTTACTTTCTTACAACTGAAATGAAAAAGGAAATATCGACGAAAGGAATTAATCGTGTTTAGCTGATATCACTGGTGTTATTAAGCATACTGTATGCTGGGACTAGTTAGGGAAATTTTTTTTGGAAACAGATGCTATTTATTGTTGCGACCAATAAATGAATGTTGAAAAATGCCTGTAGATTGTAATTTGCTATATACAGCAATATTATATTTACCAAATATTATATTTGACATAAAAAACTCAACCTTATCTATGTGTGCCCTTTCAGCAATGGCCTGTTGATTCTCTGGCATTTTTGGAGAACATGAAGCAGTACTATAAGAATTTGTTAATTACAATGAGTATTATACAAATAGTACTGGCATTTCCTGAAAAAGGTGCAACCTTGAAATCTTTAATGAGGGAGAGCACGCATAATGACATCTTATTATACTAGTACGCATTGTGGACAGTCCGTGGTCTTATTTAACCTTTAAAAAAGGAAATAAAAGTAGTTGTTTCTGCATCTGAATGTGGTTACAGTTGTAATTCGAATAAGGAATCTGCAGCCAACACTGGGAATTTCGAATTTTTCTCATCGGTTTTGCATTTGCATTTTGCATTAATTGAATATTTCAATATTTAAAGGTTACAATCAAAGGCAATCATGGTAAAAACATGAGATTTTTATCATTTTGCGGTGAAACCGATAAAAACAGTAAAAACGACGAAATCTTTCGACAAATCCATGTATTTTGACTAGCTTTCGGAGGCGTCTCCCTCCATGCTCATGTCTACCACAAAATATTTTTACACGTTTTAATTTAAACTAGAAGCCGGGGGCTTGAATGTCAGCGCGTTTAGACGTGTCAAGTTTAAACAAGGGACACTGGGTTCTAGGTTGCTATAAACTCATCGGTACGGATCAAGTTGATTCGCGTTCAGCTAATATATGTTTTTAACGTAATCTTCCGCATGCTTAAACGAATTGAATTTCATCGACACAGACACACCATTATGATCTGGTAAACCTGTATTTGAATCGCGAGCGTGTGAGTCAAAAATGTAAGTAACTCCGTTAACTGAAAATATAGATGTACAGAAGCCATTTGCGATAAATATTGTTCCTTTAACTATTTCATAGTGAAGACAATGGAGGAAGTTCTCGGTATTAGAATTTAATATTCCTGTTATCTCCCTATACCTAGTTAGTGTCAGGCCTTCACCATTTAATCTTACTCGGTCCGGAAGGTCATCAAAAGACAAGTACCTTGAAAAGCACTCTAAATCCCATTGCAACCAAAAACGCAAATTCTTTATAACTGAATAGCAAATGGACCATAATGCATTGAATGAGCACTGTTTCCCAGCAGATTCATCAAAACGAATATTGCCTTGACTAAATGATCCGCAAATTATTTTTGCAGGAAGAAAAGGGCCAGGATTCAATTCAATATCGCCGGCCATAATCAAAATCATACTGACACAATGAAGTAAAGTATAAAACATTGGAATACCACAAGCCATCCTCGAATTCCCTGCATAATTACTAAAAAACTTTGTATTAGAAACCTGGCAGATTTTAGTAGCATAATAACTACTAATTGCTACGCGATATGCTTCAATGGAGATCATTGCTAGGAGGGAGGAAACAATAAGGAGACAATAAAAACAACTGACCGTTTATCGTTTATTAATATCTTTGATCACACTATTTATTTAAGTTTCGAGCTTTGAACTTTGAGTTAAGAGTTTTTAGCTACGTGTTACGAGTTTGACCTAAGCTTTGGTGTTCACCTCAGTGAACATTAGTTTCCACCAAATAAGGTGGCCCTCCCTCAAAGGAGGTGGCGGTTCTTTGCCAGGTATTTGAATTCCTAAAAATAAATGCAATAATTAGGTAAAAACAGTGTTATTTCAACACATTGATGTCATCATAAATCTCACTAAAAACAATAAAAAATGCAAGCTGGTGAAGTACAATCAGAGCAAAATAACATGCAAATTTTAAGGTAGTTTTCCAAGATTTTGCGAAATTCGTTTTTGCGATCAGTGTCTTTGATTGTGTTTATTGTGTTATTATTGGTCACGAGCGAGTTTAATTCTTTTTCTGATATTGATAATATATCTCAAACTTTTCAAAAAGTCGAAATGAAATGGTTTTTAAAGCTTTTACAACCATTATGTAAAAATATTTGAAACTTTCCGAACATTGCGACATTTATTTTTGCAATTTCAGTAAATTTAAGTGTTTTTTTCAACATTTGTCTACCCGCAAAAATTTGTCCTGAAGTAAATTCAATAATGAATTTGTTGTATTTTTAAAAGAGTATTTAAAAATATTTCAAAAGAGCGGAAAGTTTACAACAAGAGAAAATCCATGAGGTAGAGATAGGTGGTGGGTACCGAATAGTTGAGGGGTCCATAATCGGGTTACAGTGACCAATATTTTCCCCAAATTATTTTTTAGCCCGTTTTTTATTTTATTTTCCCCCCATAAGGTAAGGTATCATTTATTATCAGTTTAGCATCCATCTTGGTCATAAAGTGAGTCAGCTTTGTTGTCATAATGTTGAAACCTTCAGTAATTATCGAGCAAAGAACACCAATTCGTCACATGTAGGTCACACTGTTTTTATAAGAGCACTCGCCTCTGATAACTCTGATCAATTTTTGAAGCCTTAAAATGTTCTTAATGTGTTCTTAATTTATTCACTATTCAATACCCAAAATTCGAAATTTAATGGACTTGGTCGACATTTTAAATTTTGATGGAGTTGAGTTGATGTAACCAATATGATGATAATATTATTGTGTTTAACTACGTTATAATGTTGCTTTCTTGGAAAATGTTAAAATATTTTCTTAAGAACAAATGTTTCTAGCCTCTTAGGATGTTCTTAACTTTTAGACATTCGAAGTCTTTATTATTATAACCTTTGTTCTTATAAAAAAAAACATGTATATATATAGGACAAAAGTTTTAATTGAAAAATCTGTTTTTCTCCTCTCCTTTTTCCACCCACTGATCTCTAAAATATAATTATGAGCAATAATGAAGTGAATTGGTTAATTTAATATTGTTTTCAGCTTGACTTGCAATTCTCCGATTTAATGAAATTCAATAGAAACTCTAACCAGAGATATGTAAAAAAAGAAAGATAAACAACTCGTTTGAATTTGATTGACAGCTTATTGTTAATCCCTTTGTTTCGCGCCTCTATTCAACGCTATCCGTGTCCCCAGATCCAGACTCGGAAATTCGGAAAAATTAAAACTTTACGAGTGTTACCGACAATTTATGTTGTCTTTGATTTGTCTTTCCTGAATATCTCCTGAGAGATTTCGATATTTTTCAGACGAATCTTAATCTCACACATATGCTTTAAATTTTTCTTAAAGTTTGTAGAAAATGTCAACATTTTAGAGAAAGAAGTAAAGAATAAGTTGTATGCTAATAAATTTGTCGTAAAACGAAGTCTCTGTCAGTAAAATCAATTTTTCAAGAAAACTACTGAAGTCTGATGTAAGTCTGGCTAATAACACGTAAGTTATGATTTTATTTACGAGATTATTTGATTAAGATTTTCCAACATTCGTTTTGAAACGAGATATTTTGAGGTAAAATAGATCTAAAACTCGGTATTATAAATGAAATATTTGTCATAATTAATATACTCCTCGGTAGTGTTGATATTTAGATTCAAGATGGCTAACACATACCACGCTTTTCTCTTGTTTTCCCTATAGAATGGATGTTTATATAAATATGCTGGAGAAAATGTGTAGAGTATGTGGGAAGATAATAAAGATTAGTAAAGGTTATTTAAACCCAAAAAAAGCTTGTCAATATTTGGATGTGCTGACGAAGTTTGGTGTCTTGGAACAGGAAGATCCTCAGGTAAAATCTGCCTGTGTCTTATTTTTATTCACATGAATGAAGCTTGAATTTGTTATGGCTTTTAAAGTGTTTTGTTACATTTTGTTCATTACTGTCTCTACTAACCTATGGCTTTCACCACCTCTTTTTGATACGAATTCTCCTAATTTGATATCCTATTATTTGTTGAGACAAGACTTACTTGCAAATCTAGCCATTTTGTTTTGATTTTTTTTAATGGGAATATTTTCTATCATCTAGATCTATCCTGCTAATCTTTGTATAACATGCAAGAGAAAATTGGATGAAAAACATGATTGCTCGGTCAACATCGTCTGTTTCACTGATTTCAAAGTCAATATCATCTATCACAGAAGTAGTTGTTGCTGTTGTAGCCATCTTAAAAAGCGGTGAACGAGAACTTATATGAAAAATTAAAATATGCGAAACTAGAAAAAATTATAAAAATTATCCAATGAGTATTCGCATAATTTTAATTTTCAACCAATGAAAATTTAGAATTTTAACAATTACAAGTAATTATATATTTAAATTATTCGCGCGAAACAATACTCACACCAGTAAAAGGGACACGGATAGCTTTTGCGAGAAACAACGAAGTTGTTTATCTTTCTTTTTTTACATATCTCTGCTCTAACACAATGTCGTCTTATTTTTTGTGGGTGAAACTTTAAGTTCATACAACATTTACACCCGAGCAAATTGTTACGGATTCACGAGTCAAGTTATATACTAAAAAAATAGAAATTATTACGGACAGCGCCTATATTAGAATTCTTGAATTTATACGGTTTAATCATTTTTACCATCTGGATGATATTTTTGATTATAAAAACCACCTGGTGAAACACATTTTTTTCTTTCGTTATGAAATAAAAATAACAAAAAGAGAACTGCTATGTCAGGGCTTGCCAAATTGGTGTACGTGCACTCGTAAGTACAACTACTTTAAGTAACGTACATGCATCTTTCACTTTTCTGTATGAAGGCCTACACAGACTTCTTTTTGTGTACGTGTGATTGATTGATTGATTATTAAAGTTCAATACTGTTTGTCTTCCACCTTGGTATAGCATATTTAATCACATTAATTGCCGGTTGCCGAATTTGATTTAAAAACTTTAATTTCACAATGTGTAACCAGGGTCCTAAAATTTGATCTATGTTTTGATTGAATTTGAATTTGAAAGAAATGTCTGCTAAAATTTACGTTCAGAATTTTGAAAGGTTTACACTCCTATTTATACTTTGCAGTTTGTTTGTTTCTTCCTGTTTTTAATAACTCACCCGTGGAAGGTTTTAGAAAGTTTAAAAAGTAAAAAATGTATATTGATTTGACATAATATAATAAATCTTTGTTTTGTTGATATAATCTCACTTCCCACGAAATTTTATTTTCCTAATATAAAAATGGTAGCTCAGTTGTTTAACTTTGAAGGTTAGAGCCATTGTTGTTTATTTCATTTGTATTGAAAATAGAAGGTTTTTTTACTGAAAATTACGTAGTCTCACAGTTTTACCTGTACGTTGACGTACAGAGTGACGGGAAATTTTGTACGCCATCGAGTGTTGCCTAGAGTATATCAACACCAAATAATTTACATAAAGATTATTAGTTGATAACTGTCGTTGCTACATCTTATCAATTGGTTGATGATAGATTTATAGATGGATTTTTAAAATTCTATACAGCTATACAATGAAATTTAAGATATTATATTTTTCTCCTACTATAAAACTTATATTTTTCATCTTCTCTTTGATGTGACGATGGGTGTAGCGATATAGCATATTCGGTTAATACTGTTAGTCAAAGAAAAACATCACAGGTTATTTTTATACTATTTTATTTTGGGCAAGTATGATTATATCTTACATGAATTTTTTAAAAAAATCAAACGATAGAAGTTAGAAAATCAGAAAATTTCTGCTCTGATGTTCTCCAGTTCTGTTAAGTATTTGACGGTAAAAATAATTAAAAAATTCGATTAGTTTATAACTATAATATAAACAACTAATGTACTTGCCTGACCAATTCTTTCTTGGATGCAAACGTTCTCGTCAGTCCTTTTATTACCAAAATTCGTGACGTAAACCAAAAATTATACCGAAAAAGAGACTGAAAAATATTTGAAGAAGTATACTTGTATAGAAGTAAACTTGTCAGCTTTTATACTTTAATAACGATTAATGAATGTTGGATTTCACCAAACCAAACGACAACTGTTTACACGTAAAGAAACTAGAAGGTTGATCCCAAAATGCACTGCGTTTAAATTTGGGGTGAAGGGGCGCGTTGGAAAGAATAAATGGCTCTAATACTAACACTAATCATATACTAACAAATTAGATATTAAATCTTTAATAGGCAGCAGAGAAGTTGATTTTTAATTATCGAGAAACGTGCTTCAAAGGTTTTTTTGAATTGGAAACATGAAAGTGTTGAGGGCGTTACCACACGAGCGCAGAGAACTGCGGCATTACAGAATGACCGACAGACAGACACGGGTAAATGAAAGATCAGCTTCCTCGCGGCGCTGACCAATAAAATAAGTTACAATACCGTGTCAAATTAGGAACGATAGAATAATTCTAGAGGCATTGATTGGGTAGCTCTATTGAGAGAAGGTTTATCACAATTAATCAAAAGACTCTCCATCAAAGTTAATTTGAAATCATTACTCTCAGAACAAAGAATGGAGAAATCGTCTAGTGATGAAGAGTGATTACAATCTAAAAAATGGTCCTTAATGGCCGTTGAGTTGTACAAACTAGCCTTGACGCTCTTACCATTAAGAAGAGAAATCCCAAGGTGTTCACAGGCTCTAACATTAAAATGGCGTTTAGTCTTACCATAATATTTGGCATTGCAGCCAGAACACTTAAAAATGTAAACGAGACTTTTTTAAAATTTAAAGACAGAATTCCCAGGGTTCTGAAACCCTGGGAATTCTGTCTTTAAATTTTAAAAAAGTATTGATACGATTAGATGATTTAAAAACTATGCGTAAATTACAATGATTTAAGTTTTCCTTAAATATACGAGATAAGTGGGTGCGAAGTTCTAAAGATAATTTACCTAAAAATGGTAAAGAAATGAACTTATCCTTTTTAGAAACAGGGCAGATAGGTTCACTTTGGCTCCTTTTATTTCAATTTAAGGATAGAATTCCCAAGGTTGTGAGATCAGGTCTCGTTTACAGTTTTAAGTGTTCTGGCTGCAATGCCAGATATTATGGTAAGACTAAACGCCATTTTTAAGTTAGAGCCTGTGAACACCTTGGGATTTCTCATTTTACTCAGATGTTTGCTAAATTAATCAATAAAGTACCAGAATATTGATCTAAAGTCTTGCATTTCCCTACCATCATAGTGTGGTATACTATCGCTTTTCGGAAAACCAAGCTAGAATTTAGAGAAAATTAGCTTAAATAAGCTCCTTATTTAGATTAATATATTTTTTTTTATAGAAGTTTGTTTAAAATTATTAGCCGCCAAATTGACTTATTAGTTTGTGAAGCTTAGATATTTGAAGATATTCAGCATTTCGGAAAAGCCCCTCGAATAATTAATATTGTCAGAAAACACGTCAGTTTGCTAAAGTACATTTTCAGAATTTTTGTCGTTTTGTTCGTGTCATTTTCTTTTTACTACCATTCTGTAAATGTTTTCTTTACTGATTCTTTGCTTGGACGGCTTTTGTATTTTGTATTTGTGGCTGACTTGACCTATTCCCTCGTCATATCTGGGTGATATTCTTCATATAGTTAAATTAAAAGACTAGGGAGAATCCCAGAAATGTGCGAGTTGCAAATTTCGATATTTCCATTTCGTTAGCATTCCGTTAATTAATATATTATTTTGTCCATAGGCCATGTATTGCTACAACATTGCACAGAAAATAGTGACTCCATTTTCAAAAGTGCTTGAAATTTTGCTGCTTAAATATTAGGAGTGCTAGAATACGTACGCACTTAACTGAAGGAAATGAAAATATACGTAGGGAATGAATAGCTGAGTGATTAGGGAGACAGTAATAGGGAGAAGTTCCAAATCGACCTTTACCAGTTAGCAAGTATGACACGTACAAGCGTGAAATGAAAACTCAAACAAATAGCAACGGTTTAAAGGAAAGGGAAAAGCAAAACAGCTAAACAGTTCTGGGAATTGATTTGTAGATTTTCCTCGTGCTGGTTATCTGAAAATTATCCAGAAAGTAAATTATTTTATGCAAAAAAGGACTTGCACACAAGCACCTTTATAAAAAACATGGAAAGTTTAATCAAATACATAAAACTTTTAATGCATTTTTTTCAAGCTGATTATACATAAAAATGATTATACGTAAAATTACAGATGATTCCTATATTCGACAGGCCATTTTTATCTTTAGTTGCAAGGGTGCAAAATGAAATTTACTTTTTAATAAATTACCAGAAAAGTGTAAAGTGTAACTTATCAACTACAATAAAATATTCTGCAGTGGTTATATAATGTGCTTGACTAAAGGCCTTTTAAAACCCTATAAACGCTTCCTTCAAAATCACCTCCGACGCATATTTCCTGTTTACGACAGCCAGCATACTTTTTGTTAACACATCCGGATCGTTTTGGCAGATTAGCGACATACCCATAATTATTTGTTGCCCAACACTCACCCCAGAACTGCATCTTAATGAAATTGTATCCTTGCTCAGCAGCTATCTTTGCACATCCACAAGTTAGCCTATCGTAAGAAAAGTGACTGTCGAATAAGGTCGCCAATGAGAAGAATGTTATTAAGGAAACAAAAAAGAACGAAACGCTTACGACAATAGGTTGTAAGGGTTCCAGATGATACTGTCTCTATATGATTTGAGCAAAACAAAATTATTATTATAATTTTGATAAGATCTGCATCCATACTTTTCTAACTTGCCAACGAATCTCCTCGAATCTTTTTCCAGATCACATTGTAATTCTAAAAAATTGGTCATATAATCCAGAAATGATGACAGTGCCTACACTTCTAAAAATGAATTTGAAAATTCCTTACTGGTAAAAACTCGATTTGCCGGACACTGTGTTGGGACTTTTATCGAAGAATCTTGTACATAACAGTCAGGGCATGATGTACCAGCTGGACATAAACATGATCGAGTAGCCAGATTACATTTCTTTAAGGAAAGAGGTAACACTTAATTATAATTATCCAGCAAATCGTCTCCGTATTATTACAATATTCATTGTGCACACCTTGGTTAGAAATAGTGAAAAAATATCAAATTTATTCGGAAAGTTCGCTATTGTTGAAGACCTATGTACCAAGCTTTTTCACTCACCCCTCCTTTCCCACATTTATAAGGACAAGTTTTAGTCAGTATTCCGAGTGAATCAGGGACAAGTGGAATGTAGTGCTCGTGACATTGTTTTCCAGAAATATTTGCAGAGTCTTCGGTAGCACAACCTGGGCAACTGTATCCTGATGGACAATAACAATTCCCACTTTTATCGCACACCTAAAGAAAAAAGCAATACTTCCAACTTTTAAAGGGCGATTTTTCACACGTGCTAAAAGTGAATTTGATAACCATTTGTAGCGGAAAACTGTGAAAAATTCAAGAGCTTACGCCTCCATTTTTGCAATGGCATGCAGATCCTACATTGATATTAGGTCGCGGTGGAAATGTGGAACAAAGACCTCCTGGGCTAGCAGGGTCAGATTTAGAACAGTCCGGACAGCTGTAACCAGGCTTACAAAGACAATATCCTTCACTGGTGCAATGCTAAAAAAAGCAAGTACTTGTATGAGAGCAAATATATCCAAGTAAACCAACAAAGGTTATGTAAGGATGAGAATTGATTAAATGGCATTCAGTACCCCTTTTGATCCGCATAAGTTGTGACATTTTGATATAATCTCATGCAACGTTGAGATAAGCAGACATTGTTGCATACGACACACCTGGAAATTACAAAAACGTTATGGAGATGAAAGCATCTGTACACACAAGCAAAAACTCAACTTAAGACGCGTTTATGATAATCGATTAATTGAACAGTTTTATTTTTTACAGCAAATTGAATGTACACTGCAGATTTTTCTTTGTTTTTACAATTCCATTTGTTTTAGAAATCAATTAATCGATTATTGTAAACACCTCTTTAGAGTAACTATGTAATTGTTTCATTCAATCTTATCATTCTATCAGATCTTTTCGTAAATATGACAGGAGTTTCACTAATACGATAATAACCACTTTGGTGAGTGCTTGTCTTAAATCCGGATCCTTTGATAATTGAAAGCGTAACACCGGAGGTGCACCAATGATTAAATAGAGATTTCTGTGTTTATTACGCCAGTAAAAACTATAATCTCATCTCTTTGAACATACTGAAAACTTGCACGCCGATTAAGAAAGTTAGAGCACATTTGGTAATGTTCAGTAGTTCCAATAGCATAAGTGCAACAGGGACGTTTCCCTAAAATCACCGCATATGACGTCCTTCGTTCACACTTTGCCTTATGTCAATAATTAATGATAATGATTACTGAAAAGTCATTCAGCTAAATCCAGGATATATCGAAAAGTGTGGAAACAGAATTTCTGTTTTCAGTTTGTATCACGCATTTCTTTATTAATAACTAACATTCTCGTCCACAAATTTCGACGTACCCTCTTGATCAGCCTCTGAAATGGATACCTTATTAACACCACATTTGGTTCCATCATTAGGTATGGTTACATCTGCAACATCGTTTCCAAATGGAATTTGAGATGAGCTAGGAGAAAGGTTTTTGCATCGATGCAAGTTTGTTAGTTTTAAGTTATTTAGTGCGTTGGCCTAAGAAAATAGTTTTGGCTTTTTTATCAATATTTACCACTGCAGCATATAATTCTTTTAGAAATTTTGAAACGTGTTGTTCCTTTAATTGTTTCAGAAAGATGACAGAAACCATTTTAAGAAAAATGTTAGACACCAGTTCTTATGGACACAGCAAATATCCACATTGCATTTCATATAACGGCGTATAAAAGTAACTCATCGTTCAATAAGAAGGCTACTTACTAGCAAACACCGTTCTTTGTGTTGTAACTTCGCACTCTAGAAAATGATCTACTTATGAATCGTTTTCCAGTACATTGTAGTTTCCCACAGTCTACATCGCTGAAAAATAGTTCATTTTTAAACATTAAAAGATAAATGTTTGCTTGAAATCAAAATGTTGTTGTAAACATTTTTTTTAATTTTCTATTTACACAAAAAATATATATGGGGGATTAGCAATGCAAAATTTACTTGAAATGGCATGGTATGAAACTCCCATCGCGACGTCTACCACAGTTTCCAAACTTGTCACCTCTCATGTTAAAGTGTCGATATTTCCCAAGTTTACAAGTCTGTTGGTCACCATGGAATGACTCTAGAATTGAAAATATTTTCAGCTATTTATCATTTTCAATGTTCCAGGGATTCAATGTCCATGACAATATTAAAAGTTTGTATTTTTTACGATAAAACCAATAAAAGAACTGTGCGCAACATATAAACTTAAAATATAAAGTATATAATTTTGAATGGCTATCATGTATGAATATTTGATATGGAAAGATAGATAAAATACAGAAAGAAATGTTCTTAAATTGTTTTAAAACTTTTTCAGGGAACTCTAATTGAAAATAAACATCTTAGTGTACTAATACAAAATCACTAGCTTCCCGGGTAATCAAAAAGATTTAACGCAGTAACTTTGTATGAAGTAGGAATGTTTTTCTATAAAGACAGACTTATCAAATTATCAAATTTTCAAATGGGTGTAAAAACAGTTTATGAAGCAAAACAGTAAAAAACGCTTTTACACGCTATACTAGTTTGCTACTAAAACAGAAATACTAGTCAAGAAACAGACAATCTTTAAATGCAATATTACCAGATCCCCAAATTGCTTGACACAAGTCGTTCAAAGAAGGAATACATAGTCCATTGTGGCAGAAACTCTAAATGAAAAACTATATTATTGCTAAAGACAAATTGCTAACGTAAATGTTTTTGAAAGATCTTCTCCGACGATAACTCACTATTAATGCATACAAGGAAGAGGTAGGGTGTTTAGAAGGTCCTTATCATATTTTTAATGTTTTTTGAAATTGAGCCTATCGTGCTTATAAATAAGCATATGTATCCTTTTCAATCAAATGCATTATATTGGTCTGTTAACAATAATGGCGAAGTTTTTGAAGAGACCTCATGTTTATCTTACCTTCCCATTCTCACAGCTCATGTAATTTTCCATGAATATATTCCTTGGACACTAAAATTGACAGAATTTTTTATTATAGAATCTTTATAATCAAAGGAAGACTCCTAATAACGATTATCTGGAGACGAATGTACACTGATTTTAAATAAAAGAATTTTCTATTGCATAAATTGAAAAATTGAAAAATTTGAATTCAATGAAATACAATGAAATACCGCTAAAAAATAAATCATCGGAAGTATAATTTTATATTACAGTTAATGACCGTAATAGGCATATTCCAAAGGAAGTACAGCAGTGATGACCCATTCCCATTCATTTTCCTACGTCGTAATAAATAAATTGTCTTCGTTTTTTGATAAGAACAAATGTTGTACAACTTTACGATTTCTTAATAACAATATTGCATGTATAAAATTGCATAGCCTAAAAAGCTGTTATAAGATCTTCCTTAGGTATGCTAGCTGTTATGTCAGTAAAAATGGTTTCAATTTTTGATTGTGAAGTTGTATTTGTTGAAGTACTGGGAGTATTCAGTAAGAAAAAGAGTTTAGTCGTAGCCAGGGCTCAGTCAAAATTTGTGGAGGAGAGTTTAGTCATTTAAAGTAGAAAAGAAAAACGTGCAAGTGAGCTAATCGACACTTAAGATTGGAAAGAAATATCATAACGTTGGACTCCTCCACATTTGTTTGACTGACCTTGAATACGCCTATGAAAAACACATATTAAAATGATAATTCAGTGAACCTACTGTATTACTTTCACCAGTACATGATTCCGTTATGTCACACTTATTTAGGGCTTTTCGGCATACTGTTCCTTTTGCTTTAAACTGGCAGTTTTCACAGCATTGTCCATGTGCACATTTTGCATTCCCTTTAAGCTTGCACGTTGATGGTTCACAGCATGGATAATTACACACCTTGAAATAAAGTAAATCCAGTGATGTTTTGTTGAAATACTCAAATGGAAACAGTGCACTTATCACTTGGTTATCATTTAAATCTCACATTTTGATATTTTTTTTCGTGACCAAAATCTTGAAAATTATGATCAGTGAGAATTGCTGTTTTGTTGATAGAATGTTGATAGAATTTAAATTTGCAATTCTCCCTGGTGTAATTAAAAGTTATGAAACGGTGATGAGATCAGATACCTTGGCCTTTCCACAGTCACAGTCTTCATTTTCTTCAACAACACCATTCCCACAAATTGGGCCATCCCAAGTCTGTTAACAAAATCAAATGAAAATTTAATTTTTCAGTGAAACATGGTTATAGTTATCATTGTTCATCACTACAAACAGGTTTTTCGAACAAAGTTGACATGATTTCTTAGGTTCACTGCTTCAAACAATATAGTTTTCAACTACATACAAATTATGGTTATAAAGAAAAGATTTGACATGCAAATATTTGAGAAATTTCAAGGTAGCTATAAACAAACTGTTTATCTATCATAAGATAAGTATTTTAGCAATTTACCTTCTTTGGATTTTTATAGAGACATAGGCAATATCCTATAGCACAGCGTCTCTCCACTGCTTTTCTTGAGCAACTTGACCAGGCATTATGGCCAAGATATCTACAGGAAGAATGAAGGTAAGCATAGTTCTGTTCATTTTAAAGGAAGTCAAAGGCAACTGAGAATGTTCTCAGGCGTTTTAACGCAAATGGCTATGATTTTAAAATCATTGCCATTTGCATCTTTCAATATGTTTTTCCATATCGAAAAAAGTGAAAACAATGTATTACGTCACTCCAGCACTCATTACGCATCTTCCGTTACACTTGCATCCTGTGTCTAAAATGAATTTATTAGAGTCTCAGAAAGACCTCAGTTTCAATTCTTATAACCATAGACGTATTCAGGGTCAGTCAAAAAAGTGGAGGAGTCCAACGTTATGATATTTCTTTTCAGTCTTAAGTGTCGATTAGATTACTGGCAGATTTTCCTTTTCTACTTTAAATGACTATACTCTCCTCCACAAATTTTGACTGAGCTCCAGCTACGCTTCTGATAACTAGAGTCAAAATTTGATACTGCACTTACAATCATGTGGTAAGCCAAAGTTATGCCCCAATTCATGTGCAATAATTGATCCTGTAACGCCACGCCAGTACTAAGATGAAAATCGAAAAATCAGATATTTGGTTCACATTACAAATTCATTAAAAATCGAAAATCGCAATAGTTGTTGGATGGAAAATGGAAAACATGATACAAGTAATGTACAGAATATACATTTGACCCTGCAGGAAGGTATACCGGAAATAAAACATGGTAAATAACAGTGTGCACATCCGTACATATAGATTTACATAGAGCTGTTATATAGTGTTTATACAATTGTAAAATAAGAGCAAGGTGTTAATGTATTATTTTGTTATTACTTTTATTTCTAATTAATTAGCTATAGCGGTATATTTACCAAATGTTTCTCAACCACATTGCTTCTACCGGTCACTATGGTATGCTTTTGCAACTAGTATTATTTATTTATTTATTTTAATGATATCTTACTATCTACCCAGGCAGTGTGAATGAGTTTTATTTGACAACACTACATACTATATTAAATATATATTTTAACCATTATTGTTTATATATTTATAATAAATCAATTGTATTTATTTTTATCTTGTTAACGACTTATCTACATTTTATTTTATGGAGAAGAACCATTGTATTAATAATGGAACCTAATACATTAGTAGTAGTAGTAGTAGTAGTAGTAGTAGTAGTAGTAGTAGTAGTAGTTGTAGTATGTTTTAGTTTTATATCACAGCAGGTAACTGAATAATAAATCGAAAAATTTGTTTCAAACATACGTGAGACATCCCTTCTGCAATTCCAGAACATAATACATTTGCATAAGCTAATCCCACAACTCCTCTTCCTAAGCTGGCACCCCTGAACATGAACATTTTTTTGAATATTTGGGCGTTAAAAAAGTAGGGGGTCAGTAGTTGTAAGGGGTTGTAAATTTATTTTGAAAATCAGTAAATGACACGCTTGTAACGACTAAAGAAAATGAATTGTGTGTAACTTATGTAAGTCACTTTAGGGTTCTAATCTAAACTAATGTTAAAAATTCTATAATTTATACGGTTTTCAGTTTCCTTGCAAATAAAATCACTAGCTTCGAAATAAGTAGATATTTTGAGGGTATAAATATTTAGGCGAGCAGTTGTATAAACGCAAACAACTTCAGATCGAGCAGGATACAGAGGAGGACACACAACTCATAACTTTTTTCTCTTGTCCTATTCAAATTCATATTATTCATAAATCGTAAAGAAACCTCCTAGCTCAGATTAACAACTATCGAAACAATCCAAGAAAACAAATTTCCTTACGTGATCAAATGAATAGCATCAATCTTCCATTTCTTTAGTGGTATCAATACATTCCACTTATATTTATTAAGTCCTCCAAAGGTAGGACTTTCAAATTTATCTTTATCAGCAAATACTTCCAGGTGATTCATCACAATACGTACATTGAATTTACTCCAAAGCTGTGCACGAGAATGTTAATGATACTCAAAAAAGTTCAAATTTTAAACATTTTAACTAAAAGTTAAGGTAAACTTACGAAATCAACATAGTTTATGATTTCGCCAACTTTAATGATTGCGTCAGCAGGGTTTTTACATCTTTTGACCTGTATAAGTAAAAGAGTAGTGAACTGTTCAATCAACTACTGGTTTTTGTATTTCATATAAACGCTGAATGTTGCTTTGGGCTTTCCAGTCAATTACTTATAACAAATTCAATCTGATAACTTACAAAAGCATTATCAGCAATCACTCCAAATTCAACATACTTCGTGTCATTAAATTCAACCGAAAAATCATTCTAGAATGAAATTATATATTTAATTGTATGGACTGTATGGGAATGCTTAAATGACACTGAACCAGCAATCTTATCTGATCCCAATAGCTTCGCAAACTAGCAAGCAGAAATGAATAATTAATTGATTACGATACTTGAGTTTTTGCATTATCCATGTACTTAGAAGCATAATATCTCTCCCGAGCATATTCGTGACCGGTTCGTTCAATTGGTTCCGCTAAAATTTGTAACAATATTATTAATTCTAAAATAACTGATATTCATCATACCACATTACAGATTAATTACATTATTTTCCGGGGAGCTATCGGGACAGTAAGTGTAAATTAACCTCTTTATTTCGAAAAGTGCGTGCATTTGAATTCTAATGAATTCGAATAAATGTTCGATTTCAAATTCACAAAAATCAAAACAGGTTCAATGATAGGAAATGGCTTAACAAAGAAAAATGAAATGTTTGTGGCGTCGAATATTGCCTTGGTGACATAAAAAAATTATTTTGGTTGGTCGAATATCTGTTTCAGAGAAAAGAAATATTTGATGCCCAGAACTTTTATTATGTCCATTGTTCTAAAATCATGCAAATCTTCGTTTCACAAACAAAGGTTTTTGAAATCATTTTTTTGAAATGAATATGCACCAGAATCAACGTTGATATTATTATCATACGCAAGTTGATTATCTAATAAAGAAATACCGTATTTCCTCTAATAAACGCCGCGGCGTTTATTACAAATTGCAGATTTTGGATGCGGCGTTTAATAGAGGGCGGCGTTTATCAGAGGGCGGCGTTTATTACTGAATGAAAAATCAAATAAAAACAGACTTTAAACAACAATGTTTTCTCTTCCTAAAAAACTGTCAAAGCTAATAGCATTTTACATTGAAATTGACGGTAATTACGTGCACGCAATCGTAAATGGTAAAAGAGAAGTACGAGAAGTTGGTTTGAGTGTTCCTGCGCAATTCAACTGTTACACAGCAAGTAAAGTTCATGCAAAAATTCTTCATGACGAATTGTTGAAGAGGAAAATACAGTATTCGTTTTTATCTTTAGTTGTGGAAGAATTTGTTGTTAGAAAACAAGTCCAACTCGTGTAAACCATTTTCTGTTTCCTATTTAGTCTGTTTTCTAATAAATGCCGCTTTTCAAGATGCGGCGTTTATTAGAAGGCGGCGTTTATTAGAGGGCGGCGTTTATTACAAATGCTTGGCTATAAGTGCGGCGTTTAATAGAGGGAGGCGTTTATCAGAGGGCGGGGTTTATTAGAGGAAATACGGTATATATTTGATGATTTTTTCTTGTTGAGTTTTGAGTTTCCTTCTATATTTGTTGCTTCTTCCGCCCGCCGAATTGAAACTGGGAAGGTGATTTACTATAGGGTATTGCATTGGTCTAATTTTCCAACGAACAGTGTGCATGAAATGTTTTAAATGTACAGATGATCACAACCAAAAACACTGAATTCAGATGCCGTTTAACGCAATTAAATGCCAAAATGGTGATGAAATTTATGTATTAATTTTGTAATTTCATCTACATCATCCAAACTTTATAATAGTTGACTATTCAAACTCACTCAATTCAGAAAGTGTTTAAACAAATTACATGGTATTAGTTATATGTGATATTGTCATGAATCGTGACTGGAATTAACAGAGACTTCCTGAAGACTTACCAAATGACTTGAATGGAAGATCAATCATATCGGATTCCTTATACATAATTTGAGTACCATCATCCTAAGAATTACAATAGACCTTTTGTTAAATTACGTCATTACATCTACCGCCTTCATTGTTTCAGGAAAGATGTTTTATGATATTTTTTTTTTACGCTTTAATATGTAAGTCAAATTGTTGAAGCTCGAACGTAATTTGAATTGTTCCTTCGAACTTATTTCAAGGTCACCTATGATCAGTTTGTAAATGAACCTCCAAAATTCAAACTCTCCATAAATCGAACCATTGTTTCCGCCCTTGGAGGTTCGAATTACAGAGAGTGTACTGTAATTATTAACATTAGAAACGAGGCGATATATTTTCTGACGTAATTTATGAAAAGGTCTATCATCGGCAGTAATTAATCTTAAGAACCTCATACTGAATACTTAAATGTTTCGGAAAGTAAATGGAATAACAAAAACAAATTTTACGCCCTTTAGATTTGCACATATGTAAGTGAATCATTACATACAAGCTTGTCAATGTAATGTGTTGTACCAGCCTCGTTGTCATGAATGGTTCCTCTATAATAAAAATACTTAAACTTTCTCTGGATCTTAATGAATCCCAAACTAATTCTAATAAAAAAATATACAACTAATGATAAATTATTTAGAACTAATTAAACTGTATAATTGTCAAATGTATAATTCCATATTTCAGGCCGATTTTACATCATCGATGTGTATAAATTTAGAGATAAAAATGCAATTAATCTTAAAAATTATACATTATAACTAAATAAACTAATATAATAAAAAAAATTACAACTAGATGCCCTTAGCCAAGTCAAGCGGGCTTTAAAAACGTTTTTATGTCCACGAATAGTAACAATTTCAAAAAATGCCCTTGCACAACTGAAAAACTGTTAAGTGAGATTTCCCCACTTTTGCAGAGCAAACATTTCTATATTCCAGGTAGATTATGCACGTGAGCTCCTCGAGGAGCTATCGTAAAATGACTTTACTTTTCACCTGCATAGCATCAATTATCTAGATATCATGTAACTGATTTTTTATAATGAATTTTGGTAGGCGAATAAAAACTAATAAAAATGAAACGCCATTGAAGGCAAAAAGATTAATGCATCATTATAATTTTAAATATTTCTATAGAATAAAGAAAAGCTTTCTTTTTAAAACATTTGAGACATTGCAATTACCAATATGCCATAGGAATAACATTAAAGTCATTCAATGTTGATTTCATTTTAATTCCGACATTGTATGTCAGCGTATAATATGCGATAGTGATAAATATGCATTGAAACATATTCGATGATAAATTCATTATTAATAAATTTTAAACATAAATGTTTAAACTGAAAAAACAAACAAAAAATTTCTGATAATATTTTTAAGAGATTTCTTTAAAGAGAATGAACTGTTATAAAGATCGTGAGAAAACAGAGTCACAGTTTTCTACAAGGAAATCTCTCCGAGAGAGAGCCAATCATTTGTTTACCTCGTTTATTTGCCATTTTGTTATAAGTCAGCTCCTCCTGGCATAATTGGCATAATTTTCACTTTAAAATATATTTCATACGACCATTGGATAGTAAAGAAAAACACACTAAAGATTATCAATGCATTTTTCGTTCTGTAGAAATTTAAATGACGCTTAAGTTTCAATCTGTATCATAACTTACGAAAGGCCATCTCCACATGTGCTGATTATCGCATCTCCATTCCCATTCTTTAATTTCCCTTGGTAATGACAATTTGGAAAGTCCTTAAAAATAGATGAAATCGATGGACTAGATCACAACAATATAAGAACGAGTCTATCGCTTTAAGCGGTCGATCAATAATTGGAAACAGACATAGACCCTTCATAGAGAAAAAAACAAGCAAATCATTATTTGGTCCAAACATGTATTTCCTATGGTAGATTGGATTTTTAAGAAATGTCTCTTACGTGCTTATTTACATCTGAATTGTCGTTTGATATCTTCACATGGTCTGAATGTACGTATCTGAATTAAGGCCAAATGAACAACATTAACAAAACAGGATTAAAAGAAACATTTTCGTCCCAAGTTTTCCAACTGACATAACGCAATGTAAAATTATATTGGAGATTGTCCAGATGAAGGACAGAATTAGTTCAGGAATTTACCAACTGATAATAATAACTGATAATAATCTTTTCCAACTCAAACGAAAATTGATAGTTTAGAATAATGTTTCCAGGTTCGAGATAAAAAGTTATAATGATATAAACCTACTTGTTTTGCTTCAAATCCAAATGGTACGTTTTACCAGCAGCTTTTATCCAGAATTCGACATTATCTTTGTGATCGTTCTGTTGAGAAAAGTCAAGATCTATTTATTTACATGAAAGAACAAATTGAAATTGGATAGTGAAATTATAGTAACGAGCAATCTAACTTAATGTTAAATGCTTTGAAGGTAACGAAAAAAATTGCCATGCAGGAATAAGTTATGTTAGCTTATTGCATAGTTACTGCCACGATTTGTTATAAGAATTGTTTGGCTTTGTAGTAAACTAAAAATGTCGCCTTTTTTAGTAGGAATGAATGTGCATGTTAGAAAATGTCTACGAATCTGTTATTTTTGGCTTGTTTTGTCAAACTTAAATATATGCCTGTTATAATATACTTTGAGTTTTCACGCTTTGTTTTATAATATTTTTTTGAAAGTTGTAACAAATAATTTTGTTTTAAAAAAATGCATTCCAGAATTTTTCAAAAGTACATACACTATCCTCATCTAACGTTGATAAATTGGGATTATTAAAAGTTTCTTCACTATCTGATTCCATTAAATAAGGGGTTATAACTTCATATTTCCGTAAGTTCTTTGTGATATCTAAAACAAGTAAAATCCATGAGAAATATATTAAAAGATCATGTCTTATAATACTTATATGACGTGAAATAAAATTCACAATACTTAAAATGGCCTTGGAATGTTTACACCCTTTCATTATTTCATCAAATACTTAATAAAAGTTTGGCTTTATGGATGTATACTCCGAAGGCAAGATCATTCATGTAAACAGTAATCTTCCATTGCCCAACAGGCAATAAAAGTTGATAGGACTTCTTTGAGACGTTTACTTTATTCAAGCGATACGAACTACCTGGTAGAAAGTAAAAAAGTCCAAGTGTATCTTAAAGAATAAAGCAATTGAATAGAATTAGTCGATTTGTTAATTCAATGCAATTTCTTTTTTTCAGACATTTTCATCATTTAGTTACACATTCATTTAGCAGGACAAGATAACATCGGATATCAAGAATTACTCGATCGAAACAAGTAATTTGTGACGATGTTTAAAGTCCGTGTTTTGGAACTACATCGAGTGTTTTAATTGTATGGTGAGGAAATTCACCTTTTTCCCAATCAGTTTATACACAAATATTTTACCAAACTGCTCAATCCCGCCACGTCGACATGCATTATACGGTAATTATTCAATTATATGTTTTGTTTAGCTACAAATGTGCAACATTTCTTGGATGTTTCTTTGTGCTGTGGCGCTAGATTAAACCATCGCAGTAAATGGTCGACATGGGGGTTTAAGTTAAAGAGGAAGCCCTGGGAACGAAATGGGTGTCAATTATGGAACTGCTATTAGTTTTATTCAATAAGAAATTCACTTTCACTTTGAAGAAAATGATTAGACTCAAAATAATTTAAGTATTCGTTTGTATATTTCAGACGAAAAAAAATCGTGGTGGGTGGCACCATCACCAAAAAACAACAGAAACTTCTCGATTTTCTGCCAATACTTTGTTAACCATGTGAAAATTGCATTATTATACATTAGCGAGTTGGGTGTGTGCTACTTCTTTCCGGAAACACTGACAGAACGTGATCTATTTAATTAACGTTAAATATAACAAAACAACCTTACAGCCGTTAACTTAGCGACAAATTCATTGAACTTGGATTTTGATATCGTGTATAGTAAAGGCCCTATTAGCTCATCATAATATCCTTTCCGTGAACGTTTCTGTTGACAAAATTGTTTACCGTGGCTATAAAAAAGTGTACGAAAAAATCCGTCTATTTTAATACTCATCGTGCTAAAGCCGCTGAATAATAATATGAACTTGTTAATAAAATAGTTTTTTTTTAACTACTATACATGAATAAATAAATAAATAAAGTTTTAAATAATTATAAAAAAAATTAATAAATAATATCTGATCTCGAAAATAATACAAGGTTCGGTTATCGTACGTAAAATACCAAAGAAATGTTATCTTAAAACCCGTCGCTTTCAATCAATGCATGGTATCATGTCTATTTCAGCTTTAATTGAATTAGAATGTTTTGAAGAAATAATTTGACTACTCTCCATCGCACATTCCTGCTACCTGACTAACTAGATAGAAGAAAACCATTGCGGAGAAGAGCGGCATATAAATTTCATGGACAAAGAAAAAGAAACAAATAAAACAGACACGTGCATAGACTGGAGAAACAGTTCTTAAAAGTGTTAAAAATTGAATTTATGTTTTTCCAATATCAAGTAAGTAACTTGAAAATGAATTTACGTTTTTCGAATTTCGAATTGCTAACTCGAAAATGTTTTTCCTACCTCGAGTTAGCAAAATAGTAACTGGAAGTTGTGAAGTCTTAACTGCTAACTCGAAGTTTTTAACACGAAGTGGTAACTCGCAGATTATCAGCTTCCTCTTGCTCTTGTTCCTCAGCAAAAGATCTGTAACTTTCACCTCATCACAGTTGAGTCACTAGTCAAATCAAGTTTTCATTTTGCCGAAAACACGAAAAGATTTTTTATGTTATTCTTCTTGGATTCTGTATACGAAATTTTATTTCTGTTACAACAAATAAAAAGGATTTAACACAGAATAAAAATATTTGAACAGACATGAATAAATTTCATAGGACACGTCTCATCAAAAAACAAAATTTATAATCATAAATTAAGTTCCATAAATTCAGAGAAAAAAGTTAAACAACAATACTTAAAAAGAAGTTAATTTAGTTTACTGAAACTGTGATTGTATATTTCATCTCACTATATGATTCATCACAACAGAATAAATTCCAATAGAAAAAGCACAAAGGCATCGTCGACTTACCTGACTCGGACCCGGACTCGGAGCCCCGGAGCCCCGGATCCTCGAAAAACCGGACCAAAATTCTGTCCATAAGAATGAACATCAAACTAAAGTCTAAAGTATATGTTTGCAAAAACGCCGTTACTTCAACGCAGAAAAGGCACTTTGAAACACACCTTGAATATATATACAACGTTGAAAATGTTGCAAAACGTTGAAAATTGATGGAAAATTGAAACAACGTCACTACTACATGGTAGAAAAAGCGTCAAAATTCTGACGATTATTATTATCAATGTTTACCCAGGATAGCCTCTTCAGTTCTGATAGAACTGTTATCAATGATGGTCCTGCGCAGGAGGTCCTAGAGCATTTAAAGCCCCCATTTGAGCTACGGAATGTGCAAGTATGCTTCAACCGCTTAACCAGACAACCCCCTTAGATATCAATCTCGCTCTCAAGCTGTGTGCTAAGCTGAGTGGATCGATTCACACTGTTATAGTCGCTGGCATGACTCGGCCAGGATTTAAACCCTGACCTCCCGCACTGGAGGCGAGCACTCTACCACAAGGCCACCATGAATCGGCGTTGATATTGTGAGGTCGAACAAAGTCAGTCTGACTTTTGCAAAACTTCTGCATTGCCACGCTTGAGACTTAAATCAGAGTTAAATTAAATTTACTATTTGATTTATATTGCGAAACTTACCGTTACGGCGCATCGTACAAAGTCTACCAAAAAATATGGTCAAGCTTTAACACGAGAGAAAAATCGTGCACCACCAGCCCAGGGTTAGTTCATCAATTGGTGGCAAAAAAAGATGAAACAATAAAAGGTGGAGCAGAGGAGTAATAAAATTTGGGACAAGTTATGTTTGTTTTGAACTTTCACATGAAATACATCAAGGACGCCGAAGAGCGTTGTATCTAGTAAAGATGTATAATCGTTGTGTCAAAATGATGTGTCAAGTTTAAACTCACCATTTCCAAAGGATTGAGTGCCTGTCAACAAAATCAGGTAAACCAAAATGCAAATTCGCCCTTCCAACATGGCTATATTGCTTCCAATCTAACTAACTGTGTTTGTCTAACTGTCTTTGCGTGAATGGTTCACACTGCAATACACGGGAATTTATTTATGAATTTATACTAAAACTGCAGGCTTTGTTATATTGTAATAAATCGTAAATGTCACTCGACGAGATTGTCACTCGAATTCTCTTTAAAGGAGCTTTAAACGAATCACGTTATCATAAGAATTATGGAGGCCTCACCAGAACACAGAGATAAGAGATAAGAGGATAAATAGAACTATACTAGCTTTATTTTCCATAACAATTTGCGTTTATATAAAAAATAATACAAATTTTTATTAATTTTCACATAGAAATCATCAACCCATATCGTGCTAAGTTATAGAAAAAAATCTCTTATGTTTTGAAAAATCTTGATATTTCGTATTCTTGTGCTCCAAAACGTAATCTTTCATTTATTGATAAACTTCCGTACTTTTATTTCATCTTGGTTGTTAAAAACAAGATTAAATGAGTCTTTGGAGCTAATTTATCTGCAACACGAGCATCAAAACAACGCCACACGATCATTGAAAAGGTTAACTTTGTGGACCAAATCAAGAATTAGCAAACTCGACATTTGGCCAGCTATAACGTGGATAATCATAGCTAATATCATTACACGTGATCGCCGTGCCGTAGCCCCTTTAAATTTTCAAAGGAGAAAAGAAACGAATGAATAGAAATAAAGGTATATCGAAATAAGGGTGCAAGCGATCAAATATTTTAACATAAAGTGCCGATATTTCATGTTTGACTTGCAGTTTTAAGAGACACTTTGGACTGCCGATTAATCCTTCCAGGATTTCTGTTTATATGCCGAATTTTGAAATAATTAAATTTTTTTCTGAAATCAGTAAATTTACAAGGTTTTCTTCTCAATCACAAATAGGTTTTTCAAGCGTGAGTTAACATTTTTGATCTTCGAATTCGATGGCAGATGAATTCACGACTGCTCATCGGTTTGTCGACCTCGATCCTCTGATGCATGTTATTAGAGAGAGAATTAATGCGAAATTTATTAGTTACGTCAACCCATGGACCCAGAGTTTATACGTCCATGGCAACCTTCCTCCTCTTTCTGTTTATCAGCTTAGCCACAGCTTAGGAAACACTATTTGCTATCCGGAAAAACAAAATATTGACTTAATAGATATAGCATTATAATTTGCAGAAAGCATGAAACTATTTTGGGAGTTAAGTTAAAATTTAATCACCCGTTTTTTTATATTGAAATAATATAAAAAACCCTAAGACTTACGCTAATCAAAAGATCGAAAAAAAAGTGGAAAATGTTATAAATCGGAGCTTTTCTGTCTTATCTTTTAAACAACCTTTAGACATTAATCTTTTTAAGATGTCTTATGTATTTTAAAGATAACTAGAAGCCATCAGGCTTTAACATTTTACGCTAGGAACGTTATAGGTCTTCAGGTCATACTTTCCGAGTGACTTATAAATTACTTATTTTTTACCGGCTGAACTTTCGCACCATATTTTTTAACCGATAAACTAAATAACTACCGGCGGGGAAATGAAAAAAATTCACTATTTCTTTGTAAAATAAGCCTCCGCCCTTTTAAACGTATTTACAAGCTTTATAGAACATAATTCAAACTCCCTCTAATTCGAACGAATTTCAATGTCCCTTCTCCTATTATTTCCTTGTAAATGAACCTCCGTAATTCGAACTCTCAAAATATCGAACCATTTATCCGGTCCCTCGATGTTCGAGTAACAGAGTGCACTGTACATATGAAGTGTGATCATCGGATAAACCAAAAAATCTAATAGTCAGACGGTTGAAGAAAAAACAAGTCAGGTGTTCTTTATAGTTAATATCGAATAGGCACATTTTGTTAAATGAATTTTGAGGCAGGAAAAGCGATATCTCAACACGAGGGAAATAATCAAGCAAATATAGTTAACAGTATCGGAACATGGAATGATGGCGAAACAAAAGTTGAACAACAAAAAGCGCGATAATGATTTTAGCAGCCTAGGAAGGTATATGGCGATTGCAGGTAATAGTACAAGTATGATGAGGCAGAAAAGTAAAAATTACAAGAATAATCGATTCCATGAAATAATTCCGGAAGACCTTACAACTCGAGGGAAATCATTGCGAAAAAACTATGCAATAATAATTCTTTTGTGTGTAACAGGAATATGTTATATCAATATGTATCTCAAGCTACAAGTTCACAGGCTATTATTCACAAGCTACTAATTCACTGTTCACTTCAATATTTGACTACTTCAGTTACTTCACTGACAATGAGTATCACCGACACTCCCTTAAAGGGGAGTATCAATAATATAATAAACTAGTGTAGCGTGTAAAAACATTTTACAGTTTCCATAAATTGATTTTTACACGCAATACTGCCATGATAAGTCTGTGTATATACAAAAAGGCTATACAAAAAGGCTACAGTTGTACTAAAAGATTTAGAAAAGAGACAATACAACGTATACCACCTAACCAATGGATACTCCTACCTAACCACGATAAAACGTCTGATATATAAGAAAATACCTTCAAATTTCCCTATTAACTAAAGCTAACAAAACAATACCTTCTCAGACGTTTTTATCTTTCAATTCTTTATTCTACTATGAATTGTGGAAATGTCAAAACCCAAAACTCGATTTGTGGATCATGTATACTATTCAATTTTATAATCTAAAAAAGGTATCATTCAAATACTATCAAAACAATATGATAATGATCTTGCTACCTTCGTTTACCTTAATAATAACAATCCACATACTACAATGAAATACCAAATAAACTGCTAGCTACACATTTCGGTATAGTAGTCAAAACTAACTGATACGAAAAAGCTACGTTCAAATACATTAAAAAAATAGACATCGGTAGAAAATGATAAACTGATAACACATAACAGGTCTACATCGACTATCTCGTCGGATAGAATAGTTACTGATACTTATCAATGTGGTTATTCTTTATTACTGAACTTAAAGCGTTGAATTAATAAATTAAAACAAAAACAAACAATTATACACACAGCATCTTCATTCTCAATAAGAAATGAACGTTGAGAAAATTTGATGAACTTTCGAACGCAAAAAAACATTGCATTGCGTTCTCCTCTGCGTGGCTTTATGATGTCTTCCTTTAGGCACAACACTCCATGAGGTAATAAAACCCCGTAAGATGGAGCTAGAGATTCCCCTAATGGGAGATTTCCTCCTATACTAATACGGAAGCAATAAACATCCATTGACGAACTACCCGAGAAAATTTTCCTAAAGTTCTTTCTTTCAAAGTTAGGTAAGAAAAAAGCAAGATTTAGTATTAGTATAAGAAGATGAAACCAGCAACAGTTGGACGTAAAAAACAAAAACGAAATGTGATGGCATTTCTCCCTGAATTTCTTATCTTATCTAAATGTCTAGAGATGACAAGTCATTATGGGGCATATGTTTTTTCATCAAGCTTGCTATATGTGCAGTGGAAAGGTCAGTGAGCCCTCCTAATTGACCATTTGGTCATCAAACCATTGCACCCTATGAATCTTAACAATTAGTATAAGGCAATAAAGGAATGAACGAATATGAATTGCACATACTTTATGTTACTGGTTGAATGCTTTTGAATTAAATCAAAGTTGTAACAACGTAAGCAATGATCTAAATAAAGCAAATGGTTTAATTAAAAGATAGTGGCAAACACTTGACATCTGAGAATATCTTCAGCCGGCATCTTTTTAAATTCCTATTAAGCTTAAAACAGTGCATATTTTTCTACTCAACATAAAGGAGTATTTACAAAATATATCAGGCCTTTTTCACAAAGACAAAACTTTTTGTGATAAGTTTACGAAAAGGTCCAATGGTGTTCTGTATCACATGGTCTCCATATCTATTTGTTATAATTTCTAAAGATTTCGGGAGTAAAAAGTACTCTCCAGTCATCTAGAATAGGGGTGGGTGGAATAATAGGGGGTTTGGAAAATTTCCTGATAAAAAATAATAGGGGTGGGTGGAATTTTTGCTGAAAATAAATAAACAGGGAGGATGGAATTTTTTCTCTCGAAATTTTCAAAACTTGTCCTACTTCTTGTCCTACTTCGAGGATTGGAGTATAAAACTAAGTCAATATTAGTATGTTAGAGCTCAGGTAAACGTTCATTTGGGTTTTTTAAAAAATCAACAACACAGAAAAGGCGTTTTATGAAGTTTTTTGCTTTTAATACGTTCCTTTACGATCTACAAACTTTATCGTACATGCTCTAAAACTTACGCAGATGGCCGGGGAAAATTTTTACGTCTTAATGATTTTTCTGAGAAAAGCGTCCCTAATAAAAGGGGTATATGTGTATTAAATCTTAAAACTTTGAATACTTATTGAATCCTTATTTTGTTTACATTGTGTGGAATAATGGGATTTGTTAATTTTGGACATTTGAACATAAAATAAATTACGTTAAATTTTCGAATGGATAATATTTTGCAAATTTTCTAGCCCTTTCGCAAAATTAATTCTGAACAAAAATTATAGAAAGTGATGATTCACATTTTCCCGTTGTTTATTGTTTTGAATATTTTTTGCTGTAACTTAGAATATATTTCCACTATACTGGATAGCTATCAGAGCAATCCAAAAATTGTATTGGAGAGGCCAACTGTTTCCAATTGATCCAATCGGATGTTGAATGGTACCACAATGTAGCAAATTGATATTGATATTGGCTCATCGAATCGATGTGATTAGTGTTTCCATTAGACATCGAAACAAAGAGGAGCGGACTTAAAAGCTATCCGATATAATGAAATCATAAACTTAGACATTTTTTCACTATATACTGCAAAAACATTGTCAAATTCCTGCACTAGCAAATAAATGCACTCAATCGTTTGAATGAGAGAGTTCTTGAAATTTAATCCACGATATTCACAAAATCACGTATTGATTTTACCCAATCCCTATTAAAAAGTTCTGGTCCAATTTATTCCACATCTTCTTATTCCATTTGTTTGTTTGTTTTCTGCTGAATGGTTAGCCATAACAGCCATTGTGGTATAGCATAAACAAAATTGTGCTGTTTTTGAAGAAAATTTTTACTTAATTATTGCATTTATGGTGAAAACTGCTTAGTACTCTCTGTTTAGACATTAAATCTTGAATTTTAATGAAAATAGACCCTGGGTAGTTTGGTATGCCTTTAAAATCATTATGGTTTGACCTTAAGCCTTTTAAAATGTTCGCACTGCTTTAAAGTTGGAGTTTATAATTGTTAGAAATAATGACATGCAAAATAATGGAAGAACCGGCACGTTTTATTACAATCTTTTGATCTGTTGATTTCCGCAGAGATATAAATTGAACACACGAGGAAGGAAAATTTACAGATAAATTGAACTGAAAACTGTTTTATAATCAAATGGGTTTCCCACAAAGTTCTTTCCTGCATTAACATCGGCATCTTTTTTTTATTAGTAATTTTATATTGTGTCTGGGATACACCATTACATACAACATTTCATAGCTACTTTGAAAGAAAAAATCAAATTACGGAAATGAAGCTGCTTGATAACAGCGGCGGATCTAGGGTTAGTAAAAGAATGTGGTGGAGTGCAGAGTCATGAATTTCCAGTAAAAACAAAAGTGTTGATTAATTTATTATTTGCACGTATTGACCGTGCTCTCCTACATAAATTTCGACTAGGTTCTAGATCCGCGTCTGGATAACAATATCAAAAAGGCATAAGGCCCTGGGTTCGAGGTTGGGATAATTTTAATCATCTCAACGAACAGATCTTTTCTCCGTGGGCTTCATGGTATCTGAATAAATAATATTAAGTTACCTTATTCATTTTCGAAAACTGATTCAAATAATTAAACTATTCAATTTAATATTTCCATAATGACTTCTTTACAGATCTGCACACAGACTTGAAGGTATTCATTGATATTATTCTTATCTGCGCAGTTATTAGTAGTCCAACTATTACGTGGGATCACCTAAAACATCAGCGGCGGATCTAGGTTATGTCAAAAATTGTGGAGGAGCACATTAACATAAAATCTGTTTTTAGTTTGTATCACCAATGGGATTGCTTGCACGTTTTTCTTCCTTTTTTTTCTTTTTTTTTTCTTATTTTTTCCCTCTCTGGATCCGTCTCTGAACATTACTGAGATGATTGCGACTTTTTTCTGGGGCGGCTTATAAATTTAAAGAAGAATATACAGATTGTCCAAAAATATTATAATATGTCGAATAAATAAATAAAAATCTTCAAAACGATACAGAAGTGTTGAAAATATTATAGGTGAAAAATAGGATTCATTCATTACGCGACATGAGTTTTCGTTGAGAAATCTAAAAAAATTGTATATATATTTGTAAAGATATGGAAATAACCATAGTTGATGAAGATATGACAAGGAAAAAAATCATATTTTAAAATCGCCTTGTCTTCTACCGTCTTTCTAATAAGAGTACCAGCGGGTACGTCCACGTTGTTTCAACATTGGACATTAGTCGATGGCGATGTTGAAACGGCGTCTAAGTTTGGTTGAAAATGAAACAATCGACGACGTCATAAATACGGCTGAATATCGACGTCGATAAAACAACCTCAATAGAAAGTTCTTCCAACGTCACATTTACGTCGTCTCAACGTTGAACGACAACATCAGTAACATTGAATTAATGTTAAAATTTAGTTGAAAGTTAAACAATTGACGATGATATTAAATCAGACTGAATTACCATGTCGATAAAACAACTTCAAGACAACGTTTTCCCGTCGTTATAATGATGTCCAAAAACACACACGTGTTTATAAATTAAGTATCTCAATAGATATAACTACTACTCCAACACAACAGGTCATAACACTGTCGGTTGGAAAATCTCTTGGTTTAAATCATATGTAAAAATCTAAAGTTTGCTCCAAGAAAACATTCAATGCATCTATAGTTCGGGGTTAATAAAATTCACCAAAATAATTTGTCAATTTGTTCCATTTGTATATCATATATCCACCATAATTTCTTGCATCACATTGCAAATTCGACATTTCTATAAGCTTTTAAAATTGTCGGAAGTTCTTATTAACCATCCTTAGACACAAAATTATGTAAGGTCCAAAAAAAAATAAAACGTTCTGGTTTAATAAAAGTAATGGCGTGCTATTCTCTTGTTCGAGGTGGATAACTATGTGGATAATTATGTTTCGATTACCAAAGTACATGTGTGCCAAATAAGTAAGAGAAGAATATGACGATTGGATGGAAGAATGAGACAAACGTCATACAAAACTGTTTGCAAAAGTTTTTCTCATACTACAAATTATTTTTTTCTATTTCTAATACACTTAGTGGTTTCTCTGTGTTGCGTGTAATTCCTTATTTATCTTATATGGAAAAAGAAAATAAAAGGTTCGTGTAAGTAAAATATCAAAGAAATTTTATCTTAAAACCCCTATCGCCTTCAAACAATGCAACGGTTTTTGAAAGTTTGTCTCATACTACAAATTATTTTTTCTATTTCTAATACACTTAGTGGTTTCTCTGTGTTGTGTGTATTTTTTTTTTTTTTTTTTATCTTATATGGAAAAAGAAAAGAAAAGGTTCGTGTAAGTAAAATATCAAAGAAATTTTATCTTAAAACCCCTATCGCCTTCAATCAATGCAATGGCTTTTGAAAGTTTGTCTCATACTACAAATTAATTTTTTTCTATAGGCGATGGGGTGACGAAAAAATTTGGGTCTTAACTTTTTGGGGACGGGCGTGACGTCATTAGAATTTTGGATCGACTATATCTCCGTAACGGTAAGTCGGACACAGATGATCCCATACATTTTCTTGACCAGGTTTTTGAGCTCTACAACTCAGTGGTACCTATTCTCTTGGATTGTGTGATTTTATTTTTCGTCACCCTTATATCGGAAAAGAGGAAGAGCCCGGGGTGTGTGTGAAGTAACATATGGAGAAAATGAACCTGTAAAATGTTTTTACACGCTATACTAGGCTATATATTAATAGTTAAAAATGACTGTAAAAGAGTAGTGTGCCATACAAACAGACAAGGAGGTATGATTTTAATTTTTCTTCAGTTTTATAATTAAAGATTCTCTTTATGATACAGAAAAATATGTTTATTCCAGAAGAACCAAAAAGATTTTCGTGTTCAGATTTATGTTTTATGAAGTCATTATTTAAAATCTTTTGTATTCTACGCATTTTTTACTTTTTTTACATTAAACGGGACATGAAGATAACCCTTTCGACTCTTCGTGAAAGCTTATCTCATGCGGACACGGAAAGTTTCTTTCGGGTTGTACAAGTGGAGTTTTGGGTTTTGACATTTCCACAATTCATAGCAGAATAAAGAATTGATAGATAAAACCGTCTCAGAAGGTATTGTTTTTGTTAGCATTAGTTAATAGGGAAATTTGAAAGTATAAGTTTAATCGTGGTTAGGTAGGAGTATACATTGTGTTGTCTCTTTTCTAAATCTCTGAACATTGGAATTTTAGCTTTTAGTTTAACTGTACAACTTTAGAAATTTCTAAATAGGCCAGATAGCACTGAAAAAATAGGGATAATAGCATTCTTTGAATGATCGATCCAAAATATTTATACGACAATTTTGTGTTAAATATGATATAATTCCAACATGGAGAAACACAACAATTTTTGTAGATACACAGACTTATCATGACAGTATTGCGTGTAAAAACAATTTATGAAGAAAAACTGTAAAATGTTTTTACACGCTACACTATAGAGTGTATAATTATAGACACAGCGAAGGATATCAGAAAATCTGTTTGGAATTTTAGTTAACAGGTGGATAATCTTTTTTACTACCATAAATCTACAGCCGAAACATGTTGAAAACGTAATTTTATGCGCATTAGCTAGGCACATATGTTAATCAAAAGCCCAAATTCAGCAAACGCTTATCGTCCTGTACCTGATTTCCTTCTTGAAAACGGTGTGAAGTGATAGAGGGGAGTGGCGAAATAATGCTGTCACAGATTCATTTTATCCATTATAAATGCCACGAGGTGGGCACAACGGAACCACTTTAGTCAAATCAGTAACCCAGTGGGCACGCACCCGTCTTTCAGACGTCCCGTGGACGTTCTCTCGTCAACGTACCATTGTGGACATCTTCTAGACGTCCTTTGAACGACCTCTTTAAGTCCCTGTTGGAAATCCTATTCGAGCAGACGGATAAGACTTCACTTTTGAAATCCCCGGGTCGTTTCCGGACGTCCTAACTGAACGTCCATGGGACGTCCCTGTGCCCACTGGGAAGGGACAGGGATCATTTTGGAAACGAAGGAGTCATGGAATGGCAGTAGAAATATTATAAAAAGGACTTTTGAACTCAAAGACTCAAAAATAGGGTGCATGTATCTTTAGAAGTAAAAATATTTACATGAGATATTATCATTAAAAAGATTATAGCTAAAGTAAAAATTAAATCTATACGTGTACAATTTCATTTCCTCTATTCTTTATGACTTTCTATTTGCATCTTTCTCTCTTCTATGATGACTTTTCTATTTCGAATAGAATATTTGAAATCCGTTTTTCTGCGATTCTGCTCTTTCGTTTGCTCAACTGGGAGAGCTTTTCTTCTATATACACAGAAAAAGCAGATGTCTTAGGATCTGACACTTCAACAAGCTTTTTTTCCGCGGTAGTCTTCTTTTTTTGCTTCTAATTCACTCTGATCTTCCTGGTTCAAATTGTTTCATTTTAATGTATCTCGACTTTTTGATGCCCCGATGACTGGAAGCAAGAAAGATAATCTATCATAATGGATTGTTGATTTTTGTTTTGACTGAAGCAATTGTTGTATCGAAAGCACTTGCTATGGCTGTGTAGGCGATTTCCTTCAAGTTTCTTTCCGTTTCTTCGTGGAAAACATTCCACAAACATGAATTTTCTTTAAGCATATCTATAAGAACAGATACGTCCTCGTCACTCCAATCTTTTACACTTTCTTTTTCCTTCCCCTTCTTTTCTTTTGCCCTTACTTCATCTGATTTTTCTCCTTTCTTGTCTTGTTGCCTTTTCATCTTTCCTCTTGTTCTTCCTTTTATGCGTTTTTAAGGCTACGCTTTGAAGAGATTGATGCTCATCATCACTACTCGAATCTATCTTCTTGAGTTTAGCGTTTCCTTTAACCCACTGATACAATGCGATGAAAACAATTTTTCCACAGAAATGAAATCGAATATGCATTCGAACGTCCAACATATTTCATCCAACATCATCCAATATGTTTTTTTTCTTCTTCTCTTTCGAAATTGCGAATTTTCAAAAATTTTGAAAATTTCGATGTAAGATGAAATGTTGGATTGGTTTGCGCCCGCCTTAACGCGCCATGTTTCCACTGTGTAGGACAGTTTTAGAAAGTGTTTGAGACATAAAAATTAGCAGGTAGTACTTTGACATTGAAGCTTATGTCAATTCTTTCCTATTCGTCATAGCATCTGAAGAAATACGAAATAACGCTACTAGCAGAAAGCATTTGGAAAGAGGTTTGCATGTGAATCTCGTTTTCTTTTTCACTAATAGTTCTTTTTTGCACATTCCCTTTATCGAAAAACAAATTTCTACCCGCAATTTTACTAGTCCCCAATAGGCTATTCTTTGGATTTTTTTCCATAATACAGCGAGAGAAAGGAATTAAAAATACTGTGATACTTCTTACGATGGCGTTTTGATAATATTGTTGTTCATCAAATTATAATCTTATTCTTTTGATATTATCTCTACAAATTTTCTGGATTTCACAGGTAACACTAAAACGTATGATGTAACAAGGGACTTATTGAAGTTGGCACGTTACTTGACTTCTTCTTTTCTTTGTTTCTTCTGCATGTTGTCAGTTAGTATCTATTTGTAACTGGGAACTTTTGAGTCCTTGGCCTTCTGTAACTGTAACGGTTGTTGCTAGGTTGTTGATGTGTTTACTAACTTTTATTTGGTATAAGAGGAAAGATTAATTTCAGTTAATCCTTTGTTCAGTCTGACCCTTTTTCTTTTCTGATGGTGTTTAGTGTAACTTTTATGTCAGAAACACTTTCAGTGAGAAAGACTTGAGTCCGAATGTCAAGTATATAATAAGCAGAAGTAAGATAGAATCTTTTATTCAGCATTATTAAAGAATGTTTCAAAACTGCATGCACACTTGTTATGATTGCTTGGTATTTGTCAAGTTTCAATTGATTTCGATAATTTTGGTATCGATAGGAAGATATTATCAAGCACTATAATATACAATGAAAACTAACTTTTGAAAGGAAGAACTGAAGCTGGAAAATTGGAGATAAAATAGTGACCTTTGCCAATATGATAGTTAAGAAATCATTATTATGTCAATGGAAACGCTAATCTTTGCTGATTATGAATATATTATTTTCTTTAAAATTTGAAATTGATTTTTTCAGGAAGATTCATTTTTTTCTAAGCAAGCACTACCAACGTTTTCAGCTATTATATAAAAACTACTTTTGACTAAAATGGGGGAGGAATCTATATCTATATCTAAATAGCACGAGAAGCAATAAAGTTTAATGACATTTGAACAGATGGAATAGAAGCAAAATATGATCTGTCTTATAGTTTTGGGGGAAATAAAGTAAAGATACTTTCGCGCTATATTGTTTTGAAAGATTAACAACTTACATTTAGTCAGCAATATAACTTAGAGTAAGGACGTCCTGTTTTCTTCACGAATCTGTGTTTTTGAGTTTTTTTAAATAACTGAAATTTTCAGCTCAAGTTCTCAAGTTAATTTTTCTTTGTATATTATAGTTCTTAATAATACCTTTCCAAGCAACCATGAAAAGTGTGGACATTATTTTGAAACGTACTTTAGTTTACATTATAGTCAAACTCAGTTATACCTTTAAAGCTTAGTGTTCATTGGTAAGAAAATATTCGCGATTTTTAATACTTACTTCGGAGATTGATGCAGTCTAGACTACTTCTGTTTTGCGAAGCACTTGGTATGGATGATAATCAGGTAGCAGACAGCTCCATCTTAGTGTCGATGTTTCAAGGAAGATAACAAAACAGGACCAAAGATACTGGATGTCTTCAAGACTGCCAATATACTTCTGTGAATACAGTTATTTCAACTATTGCTGCTTTTTTAAATAGGCAGTCCTTTTCGATATAAGAAAGTTTTTCAAAAGTGTTTTTTGTTTTTTTTAAGACTTCCGTTAAAAGTTTTTGTCAGATTGGCTGTGTTTACAGATCTCGTTATAAAATCCATTTCGGTTTTTAAATTGAAACCTTCTTTAGGTGCTAGAATTAACAATTTGAAAGTACTGTATGAGCATGACAGTCGAAACTCTGGAACAAATTTATAGTAAGCTGTATTTGGTATCAGTGCTATTTTATGTAGATTAACATGCTAATTGGGTGGTAAAAATCGAATTTTAAAACATAATTCTGCAAAAATCTGTTTAGATAATTTTACTTAATTTTATTTTTCTAAATTTTGTGGAAATCATAGAGGGAAATTGAAGTCGAAACTAAGATTTTTTGATGTTTTTTATTATTATTTCTGAGCTATACAACTTGAATCAGATGTTCTCATTTCCTTGATCATCCTTGATTTTTTGCGGTTCATTTGCCTTTTACATCTGGTGTAATTCAACAGCCTCTCCGGTGACACTACATCTACTGATAATATTAAGCATAGCATTATTACCAAGTGCAGCTTACTATAAATTTGTTCCCGAGTTTGCATGCTTTATATCTCTCACGCTTTTGATAAAAGAAGTTTTTTTTTTTAACTATTAATCGAGTATTGGTTGTGAATGTATTATCAAAATGTTCATTTGACGCATTCAACCTACGTAGTAATTCCATAATGTGCAAATAAAGATAAGCCGAATGCTTTAGTTTTAATTGTTTATATGTTGTGAAAAGTGTCAGCATAATTCTCGTATGTATAATGTTTGGATGTGTTTTAGTTTACCAATACGTGGCCTTGTTTGGAACATGCAATATTCTATCGAAATAGTTTGCCAAAAGGAAGACATTTAGATCAAGTAGGTTAGACGTTTCTATTATTTCCTGATATGTTATCTGGACTTTGATTAAAATACTTTTAGTTTTCTTTTAGTTGATGTTGTGCTCTGTATATGCTATTGCCAAAGTCATTGGTAAAGAACTTCAGTTCCGGGAATTAGTTAATTGCTATAAAACACTGAATCTTGGTCAACAAGCAGTAAGAAATTAATATATAATTGTTTGTAAAATCGTTTAGAGTTAATAATGCTCTGAATTACACCAAAATCTGTGGAAAAATCTATGGAAGAATCTATGGAAAATTACACATTACACACTGAAATGAAATTTTAACTAATACGCTTCTCCACACCACCGGAATGTCTTCCTGTATATTGTGTCACAATGTTGTAAACGAAAGAAAGAGAAATCAAATATTCTATTAGAAATAATAGAACTTCTCATTACAACCAGTTTTTTTGTTTTTTTTATTATTCGTTTTTAGATTTGGAAATATGTTTTTATTTCTAATAACAACTACGACTCTATCATCCAGTTTTATAACTCCATTTTCATGCCATCTTTGAAAGATTTTGTGTTGCGACTCGGTCTCCACATAAAGGTAACAATCCAGTCTTTAGACAACAGAATTCCTTCCATCCATTTTTTATAATGCTTAACCTTAAATTTTCCTTTCCTTTCCTTTAGCTTATTATTGTTTTGATCATTTTAGAGTGACTTCAGCTCGTCCACATTGCATACCACATTTTTGCAGCTCAGGTAATGTGGAGTTCATATCCTTTGATTCTCCTTCGTAGGATCATTGGAGTTATTAGACTTATGAGGTTTATAGTTAGCAGCCTGCCAGTTTTTAGATTACAGATATACATTTTTAACTCTACCGCCTGTTCTGTGATGGTGCTTAATATCATGATGTGGTCACGTAATGATTTCTTTTTCTCTTGGATTATAGAAGTACTTATCTAAAAGAAACTTGTTGGTTTTGACAAGATATCGTTTGTTGTCTGTAGTTCGAACGGTTCCAACACTTGACTACAATCCGTTGAATAGTTACGCATTCTCCGAACTTAGCTTTGCAGATTTGTAAAGTTGAGCATGTTAACCATCATACATCTGCTCATCAACGGAAGTCTACTGACAAACTGTTCTATGTTCCCTTGTACGTTTTATGATTACTTTTGGGTTTTTTTAAAAAGAAAACTGTATTATTAAAGGCGTTCAGTGATCCATACCACGAAATCAGTTTCGAATGTTTATAGAAACTCTAAAAGTGTTGTCTTCCCTAAAAACAATTATTTACCTATTTATCGAGAGAGAAAAAATCAGAAAAAGATGTATGTTGTGCTATATGACATGTAACAAACATCTCACAAACATCTCACAAGCATTTAACACTCTCACTAAGGTTTCGGGTTAATGTTTAGTTTTGTCCGTATGTACATTCTGGGAAAAATACTGCTAACACTGCTATCCCTTCTAACCAATGCCAAACGTTGTTTGTTTTTTCAGATTCAATAGTACTAAATACTTCCACAAGTGACACTAACAATTGCACCATGTGAGACTGTCTCAGATTGTCAGTGAGTCACTAATCTTCAGGCGAGAGTTAAGATTCTCTTTCAAAGTGTTTTTTATCAACTGCAATGCAAAGTTATACTGCTACGTGAAATTTCAACTTTTTACAGCCATGGAGGAGATTCCTTGTACGATTCATCCAATGAAATTAATTCAACTATTTAGTAGCATAAAGTCTGGTTGCGGAATTGTAGATGTACATTTTCCAAGTGCAGCTGGCATAAAGGTTTGCACTTTCGTTCAAATCAAGGAATGTATGTTTAGATTTATATCTAATATTCCAAGATGTTATTTTTATGTGCTATTAAGTTTTTTGTCAAATCTATTTCCCTTGTACCACCTATTGATTCTTTCTTAAATAATCAATCGCTTTGTTAAAGAATCAGAAACTACCTCTACTTGTGACTATTAGTAAATTTTCCGAATTTGTGAAAAACCTATTTATGCAATGAATATTTACATCTGTTGAAATGAATTAAACGGTTTGATGATGAAAATTATTCGCATGAGCTACCTGACAAGTGGAAATCAACCTAACATTGTATTTTCTTCAGGTATCAGAAGTTTGTTTTTCAAATAATTATACAGCTTCAGTTACGATTAAAGGAAAGCCTCCAGCAAACGTTGATGATGGTGAGCTTTTAACGTGATCATATTTTATTTGTCTAAACAGATCGACTGTCCCATTAATTTCTGTGGCTGATGATTAATTTAGGGAAGTACAAGACCATCCTGAACAATTTCGTCTTGATGCACTCATCACATTACGCAAACGAAAGCCAGAATTGTTTTACATTCAATTTCGCAGAGGTGAGGATTTTGACTAAAACTATTGAAGACGATTTATATTTCTCTACCAGCAATAACATTCCCGGACGCCTTTCGAATAAAACAACAAAGTCCCGCATGTGCATACAGTCAAATCTCTGTAGTTCGAACCTCCATAATTCCAACTCTCTCTAATTCGAACTAATTTCAAGGTCCCTTCACCTATGATTTCTTTTTAATCGAACCTCCGTAATTTGAAACCTCCATGAATTGAACCATTGTTTCGACCCTTTGAATGTTCGAATTACAGAGAGTGTACTGTATTTCTAAATGCATTTGTTGCAGCCAAATATATGTAAGCCACGTTTCACAATTTTAATGTACAATATATCATGTTTGATGTCTCCATCATGCGAAGTCCTTGCATTTGATGTAGTGTCCAATATTTTCTTTGTTAGTTAGGCTTCAGTGAGGACTTGTTTGTTGGTCTGCGTTTTATCCTTCGTCAACCATCTCCGGTGTGGCAAAAGTTTGGTATTGCAAATCTGAATTGTAAAAGACGAAAAACAAATCAGGTAGAATTGAATGTTGTTCAATCATTTCTTTATTGGTTTTCTACATGCTTCGTATTAGTAATAACCCGACCTTAAGGGCAATTTGGGATTAATAACCCAAGTCATTACTGGTTAATCGTATAGTAATCTTTTGTCATGCTCATAATTGTTGATGTTGATTTTTCTGTCTTTTTATTTTTTCAACCCGAGACAAACATAAACACAAGTGCCACAATGGGGTTTTATTAACACAAATCATGTGTAAAAATTATTATCTATTTTAAAAAGAGAAATTTCAATAAACTATTCAAAAATTCAAAAAGAGACTTGCGGCACATTTTTTGAAGGCATACGGATTATGAAGTCCAAAGAATATGTGAATTTGGAAATCATAATATTTCAATCAAATCCTAGTTTTGAAAGACTCATTCTTTTCATATAAAGTTGATCAGGATGAAGGGAAAAGACATGTCATTGTAAGTACTGTAAAGTAATCTTTCATTACATGTTTTATCAACGTTCCTTTCTCTCTCATTCCTTCCTGGTTAAATGAAACAAACCAAAGATAAATGTCTGAGTGTCAAATTTTGTTTTTATATTTAGGACGACAATGTTGAGATTGATAATGCATTGGGCATGAAACTTAAAACACTGTATGATTTAAAGAGGATGGTTGGAAACGTTGCTTTAGAGAAAGAACCTGAAACTTTTGATGTGAGTAAAGTTATTAATGCTAATCTTAACTAGATATGGCATTCTCTGAACAGCCTACAAGTTTCAGTTAATATCTAAAATATCATTAGTTATCGTTATTTATCGTTAGTTATCGTTAGTTACAGCATGATCTTTTATTTATTTCTGTCCCATTTTTTCGTGTATAATTAATTTTTTTTTGTAACGCAGGTTGAGGGGAATTATGACATCAATTTACTTTCTTACAACTGAAATGAAAAAGGAAATATCGACGAAAGGAATTAATCGTGTTTAGCTGATATCACTGGTGTTATTAAGCATACTGTATGCTGGGACTAGTTAGGGAAATTTTTTTTGGAAACAGATGCTATTTATTGTTGCGACCAATAAATGAATGTTGAAAAATGCCTGTAGATTGTAATTTGCTATATACAGCAATATTATATTTACCAAATAATATATTTGACATAAAAAACTCAACCTTATCTATGTGTGCCCTTTCAGCAATGGCCTGTTGATTCTCTGGCATTTTTGGAGAACATGAAGCAGTACTATAAGAATTTGTTAATTACAATGAGTATTATACAAATAGTACTGGCATTTCCTGAAAAAGGTGCAACCTTGAAATCTTTAATGAGGGAGAGCACGCATAATGACATCTTATTATACTAGTACGCATTGTGGACAGTCCGTGGTCTTATTTAACCTTTAAAAAAGGAAATAAAAGTAGTTGTTTCTGCATCTGAATGTGGTAACAGTTGTAATTCGAATAAGGAATCTGCAGCCAACACTGGGAATTTCGAATTTTTCTCATCGGTTTTGCATTTGCATTTTGCATTAATTGAATATTTCAATATTTAAAGGTTTCAATCAAAGGCAATCATGGTAAAAACATGAGATTTTTATCATTTTGCGGTGAAACCGATAAAAACAGTAAAAACGACGAAATCTTTCGACAAATCCATGTATTTTGACTAGCTTTCGGAGGCGTCTCCCTCCATGCTCATGTCTACCACAAAATATTTTTACACGTTTTAATTTAAACTAGAAGCCGGGGGCTTGAATGTCAGCGCGTTTAGACGTGTCAAGTTTAAACAAGGGACACTGGGTTCTAGGTTGCTATAAACTCATCGGTACGGATCAAGTTGATTCGCGTTCAGCTAATATATGTTTTTAACGTAATCTTCCGCATGCTTAAACGAATTGAATTTCATCGACACAGACACACCATTATGATCTGGTAAACCTGTATTTGAATCGCGAGCGTGTGAGTCAAAAATGTAAGTAACTCCGTTAACTGAAAATATAGATGTACAGAAGCCATTTGCGATAAATATTGTTCCTTTAACTATTTCATAGTGAAGACAATGGAGGAAGTTCTCGGTATTAGAATTTAATATTCCTGTTATCTCCCTATACCTAGTTAGTGTCAGGCCTTCACCATTTAATCTTACTCGGTCCGGAAGGTCATCAAAATTCAAGTACCTTGAAAAGCACTCTAAATCCCATTGCAACCAAAAACGCAAATTCTTTATAACTGAATAGCAAATGGACCATAATGCATTGAATGAGCACTGTTTCCCAGCAGATTCATCAAAACGAATATTGCCTTGACTAAATGATCCGCAAATTATTTTTGCAGGAAGAAAAGGGCCAGGATTCAATTCAATATCGCCGGCCATAATCAAAATCATACTGACACAATGAAGTAAAGTATAAAACATTGGAATACCACAAGCCATCCTCGAATTCCCTGCATAATTACTAAAAAACTTTGTATTAGAAACCTGGCAGATTTTAGTAGCATAATAACTACTAATTGCTACGCGATATGCTTCAATGGAGATCATTGCTAGGAGGGAGGAAACAATAAGGAGACAATAAAAACAACTGACCGTTTATCGTTTATTAATATCTTTGATCACACTATTTATTTAAGTTTCGAGCTTTGAACTTTGAGTTAAGAGTTTTTAGCTACGTGTTACGAGTTTGACCTAAGCTTTGGTGTTCACCTCAGTGAACATTAGTTTCCACCAAATAAGGTGGCCCTCCCTCAAAGGAGGTGGCGGTTCTTTGCCAGGTATTTGAATTCCTAAAAATAAATGCAATAATTAGGTAAAAACAGTGTTATTTCAACACATTGATGTCATCATAAATCTCACTAAAAACAATAAAAAATGCAAGCTGGTGAAGTACAATCAGAGCAAAATAACATGCAAATTTTAAGGTAGTTTTCCAAGATTTTGCGAAATTCGATTTTGCGATCAGTGTCTTTGATTGTGTTTATTGTGTTATTATTGGTCACGAGCGAGTTTAATTCTTTTTCTGATATTGATAATATATCTCAAACTTTTCAAAAAGTCGAAATGAAATGGTTTTTAAAGCTTTTACAACCATCATGTAAAAATATTTGAAACTTTCCGAACATTGCGACATTTATTTTTGCAATTTCAGTAAATTTAAGTGTTTTTTTCAACATTTGTCTACCCGCAAAAATTTGTCCTGAAGTAAATTCAATAATGAATTTGTTGTATTTTTAAAAGAGTATTTAAAAATATTTCAAAAGAGCGGAAAGTTTACAACAAGAGAAAATCCATGAGGTAGAGATAGGTGGTGGGTACCGAATAGTTGAGGGGTCCATAATCGGGTTACAGTGACCAATATTTTCCCCAAATTATTTTTTAGCCCGTTTTTTATTTTATTTTCCCCCGATAAGGTAAGGTATCATTTATTATCAGTTTAGCATCCATCTTGGTCATAAAGTGAGTCAGCTTTGTTGTCATAATGTTGAAACCTTCAGTAATTATCGAGCAAAGAACACCAATTCGTCACATGTAGCTCACACTGTTTTTATAAGAGCACTCGACTCTGATAACTCTGATCAATTTTTGAAGCCTTAAAATGTTCTTAATGCGTTCTTAATTTATTCACTATTCAATACCCAAAATTCGAAATTCAATGGACTTGGTCGACATTTTAAATTTTGATGGAGTTGAGTTGATGTAACCAATATGATGATAATATTATTGTGTTTAACTACGTTATAATGTTGCTTTCTTGGAAAATGTTAAAATATTTTCTTAAGAACAAATGTTTCTAGCCTCTTAGGATGTTCTTAACTTTTAGACATTCGAAGTCTTTATTATTATAACCTTTGTTCTTATAAAAAAAAAACATGTATATATATAGGACAAAAGTTTTAATTGAAAAATCTGTTTTTCTCCTCTCCTTTTTCCACCCACTGATCTCTAAAATACAATTATGAGCAATAATGAAGTGAATTGGATAATTTAATATTGTTTTCAGCTTAACTTGCAATTCTCCGATTTAATGAAATTCAATAGAAACTCCAACACAATGTCGTCTTATTTTTTGTGGATGAAACTTTAAGTTCATACAACATTTACACCAGAGCAAATTGTTACGGATTCATGAGTCAAGTTATATACTAAAAAAATAGAAATTATTACGGACAGCGCCTATATTAGAATTCTTGAATTTATACGGTTTAATCATTTTTACCATCTGGATGATATTTTTGATTATAAAAACCACCTGGTGAAACACATTTTTTTCTTTCGCTAAGAAATAAAAATAACAAAAAGAGAACTGCTATGTCAGGGCTTGCCAAATTGGTGTACGTGCACTCGTAAGTACAACTACTTTAAGTAACGTACATGCATCTTTCACTTTTCTGTATGAAGGCCTACACAGACTTCTTTTTGTGTACGTGTGATTGATTGATTGATTATTAAAGTTCAATACTGTACGTCTTCCACCTTGGTATGGCATATTTAATCACATTAATTGCCGGTTGCCGAATTTGATTTAAAAACTTTAATTTCACAATGTGTAACCAGGGTCCTAAAATTTGATCTATGTTTTGATTGAATTTGAATTCGAAAGAAATGTCTGCTAAAATTTACGTTCAGAATTTTGAAAGGTTTACACTCCTATTTATACTTTGCAGTTTGTTTGTTTCTTCCTGTTTTTAATAACTCACCCGTGGAAGGTTTTAGAAAGTTTAAAAAGTTTAAAAAGAAAAAAATGTATATTGATTTGACATAATATAATAAATCTTTGTTTTGTTGATATAATCTCACTTCCCACGAAATTTTATTTTCCTAATATAAAAATGGTAGCTCAGTTGTTTAACATTGAAGGTTAGAGCCATTGTTGTTTATTTCATTTGTATTGAAAATAGAAGGTTTTTTTACTGAAAATTACGTAGTCTCACAGTTTTACCTGTACGTTGACGTACAGAGTGACGGGAAATTTTGTACGCCATCGAGTGTTGCCTAGAGTATATCAACGCCAAATAATTTACATGTTTTCAAAATCAGCATTTTAAAGTGAATCCATAAAGATTATTAGTTGATAACTGTCGTTGCTACATCTTATCAATTGGTTGATGATAGATTTATAGATGGATTTTTAAAATTCTATACAGCTATACAATGAAATTTAAGATATTATATTTTTCTCCTACTATAAAACTTATATTTTTCATCTTCTCCTTGGGATAGAATTCCCAAGGTTGTGAGATCAGGTCTCGTTTACAGTTTTAAGTGTTCTGGCTGCAATGCCAGATATTATGGTAAGACTAAACGCCATTTTAAAGTTAGAGCCTGTGAACACCTTGGGATTTCTCATTTTCCTGAGATGTTTGCTAAATTAATCAATAAAGTACCAGAATATTGATCTAAGGTCTTGCATTTCCCTACCATCATAGTGTGGTATACTATCGCTTTTCCGAAAACCTAGCTAGAATTTAGAGAAAATTAGCTTAAATAAGCTGCTTATTTAGATTAATATACTTTTTTTTATAGAAGTTTGTTTAAAATTATTGGCCGCCAAATTGACTTATTGGTTTGTGAAGCTTAGATATTTGAAGATATTCAGCATTTCGGAAAAGCCCCTCGAATAATTAATATTGTCAGAAAACACGTCAGTTTGCGAAAGTACGTTTTCAGAATTTTTGTTGTTTTGTTTGTGCCATTTTCTTTTTACTACCATTCTGTAAACGTTTTCTTTACTGATTCTTTGCTTGGACTGCTTTTGTATTTTGTATTTGTGGCTGACTTGACCTATTCCCTCGTCATATCTGGGTGATATTCTTCATATAGTTAAATTAGAAGACTAGGGAGAATCCCAGAAATGTGCGAGTTGCAAATTTCGATATTTCCATTTCGGTAGCATTCCGTTAATTAATATATTATTTTGTCCATAGGCCATGTATTGCTACAACATTGCACAGAAAATAGTGACTCCATTTTCAAAAGTGCTTGAAATTATGCTGCTTAAATATTAGGAGTGCTAGAATACGTACGCACTTAACTGAAGGAAATGAAAATATACGTAGGGAATGAATAACTGAGTGATTAGGGAGACAGTAATAGGGAGAAGTTCCAAATCGACCTTTACCAGTTAGCAAGTATGACACGTACAAGCGTGAAATGAAAACTCAAACAAATAGCAACGGTTTAAAGGAAAGGGAAAAGCAAAACAGCTAAACAGTTCTGGGGATTGATTTGTAGATTTTCCTCGTGCTGGTTATCTGAAAATTATCCAGAAAGTAAATTATTTTATGCAAAAAAGGACTTGCACACAAGCACCTTTATAAAAAACATGGGAAGTTTAATCAAATACATAAAACTTTTAATGCATTTTTTTCAAGCTGATTATACATAAAATTGATTATACGTAAAATTACAGATGATTCCTATAATCGACAGGCCATTTTTATCTTTAGTTGCAAGGGTGCAAAATGAAATTTACTTTTTAATAAATTACCAGAAAAGTGTAAAGTGTAACTTATCAACTACAATAAAATATTCTGCATCTAAGTGGCATCAACTGCTCCAGTGGTTATATAATGTGCTTAACTAAAGGCCTTTGAAAACCCTATAAACGCTTCCTTCAAACTGATCTCCGATGCATATATCCTGTTTACGACAGCCATCATACTTTTTGTTAACACATCCGGATCTTTTTGGCAGATTAACGACATACCCATAATTATTTGTTGCCCAACATTCACCCCAGTACTGCATCTTAATGAAATTGTATCCTTGCTCAGCAGCTATCTTTGCACATCCACAAGTTAGCCTATCGTAAGAAAAGTGACTGTCGAATAAGGTCGCCAATGAGAAGAATGTTATTAAGGAAACAAAAGAACGAAACGCTTACGATAATAGGTTGTAAGGGTTCCAGATGATACTGCCTCTATATGATTTGAGCAAAACAAAAGTATTTTTATAATTTTGAAAAGATCTGCATCCATACTTTTCTAACTTGCCAATGAATCTCCTCGAATCTTTTTCCAGATCACATTGTAATTCTAAAAAATTGGTCATATAATCCAGAAATGGTGACAGTGCCTACATTTCTTAAAATGAAATTGAAAATTCCTTACTGGTAAAAACTCGATTTGCCGGACACTGTGTTGGGACTTTTATCGAAGAATCTTGTACATAACAGTCAGGGCATGATGTACCAGCTGGACATAAACATGATCGAGTAGCCAGATTACATTTCTTTAAGGAAAGATGTAACACTTAATTATAATTATCCAGCAAATCGTCTCCGTATTATTACAATATTCATTGTGCACACCTTGGTTAGAAATAGTGAAAAAATATCAAATTTATTCGGAAAGTTCGCTATTGTTGAAGACCTATGTACCAAGCTTTTTCACTCACCCCTCCTTTTCCACATCTATAAGGACAAGTTTTAGTCAGTATTCCGAGTGAATCAGGGACAACTGGAAGGTAGCGCTTATGACATTGTTTTCCAGAAATATTTGTAGAGTCTTTGGTACCACAACCTGGGCAACTGTATCCTGATGGACAATAACAATTCCCACTTTTATCGCACACCTAAAGAAAAAAGCAATACTTCCAACTTTTAAAGGGCGATTTTTCACACGTGCTAAAAGTGAATTTGATAACCATTTGTAGCGGAAAACTGTGAAAAATTCAAGAGCTTACGCCTCCATTTTTGCAATGGCATGCAGATCCTACATTGATATTAGGTCGCGGTGGAAATGTGGAACAAAGACCTCCTGGGCTAGCAGGGTCAGATTTAGAACAGTCCGGACAGCTGTAACCAGGCTTACAAAGACAATATCCTTCACTGGTGCAATGCTAAAAAAAGCAAGTACTTGTATGAGAGCAAATATATCCAAGTAAACCAACAAAGGTTATGTAAGGATGAGAATTGATTAAATGGCATTCAGTACCCCTTTTGATCCGCATAAGTTGTGACATTTTGATATAATCTCATGCAACGTTGAGATAAGCAGACATTGTTGCATACGACACACCTGGAAATTACAAAAACGTTATGGAGATGAAAGCATCTGTACACACAAGCAAAAACTCAACTTAAGACGCGTTTATGATAATCGATTAATTGAACAGTTTTATTTTTTACAGCAAATCGAATGTACACTGCAGATTTTTCTTTGTTTTCACAATTCCATTTGTTTTAGAAATCAATTAATCGATTATTGTAAACACCTCTTTAGAGTCACTATGTAATTGTTTCATTCAATCTTATCATTCTATCAGATCTTTTCGTAAATATGTCAGTTTAAGGAGTTTCACTAATACGATAATAACCACTTTGGTGAGTGCTTGTCTTAAATCCGGATCCTTTGATAATTGAAAGCGTAACACCGGAGGTGCACCAATGATTAAATAGAGATTTCTGTGTTTATTACGCCAGTAAAAACTATAATCTCATCTTTTTGAACATACTGAAAACTTGCACGCCGATTAAGAAAGTTAGAGCACATTTGGTAATGTTCAGTAGTTTCAATAGCATAAGTGCAACAGGGACGTTTCCCTAAAATCACCGCATATGACGTCCTTCGTTCACACTTTGCCTTATGTCAATAATTAATGATAATGATGACTGAAAAGTCATTCAGCTAATCCAGGATATGTCGAAAAGTGTGGAAACAGAATTTCTGTTTTCAGTTTGTATCACGCATTTCTTTATTAATAACTAACATTCTCGTCCACAAATTTCGACGTACCCTCTTGATCCGCCTCTGAAATGGATACCTTATTAACACCACATTTGGTTCCATCATTAGGTATGGTTACATCTGCAACATCGTTTCCAAATGGAATTTGAGATGAGCTAGGAGAAAGGTTTTTGCATCGATGCAAGTTTGTTAGTTTTAAGTTATTTAGTGCGTTGGCCTAAGAAAATAGTTTTGGCTTTTTTATCAATATTTACCACTGCAGCATATAATTCTTTTAGAAATTTTGAAACGTGTTGTTCCTTTAATTGTTTCAGAAAGATGACAGAAACCATTTTAAGAAAAATGTTAGACACCAGTTCTTATGGACACAGCAAATATCCACATTGCATTTCATATAACGGCGTATAAAAGTAACTCATCGTTCAATAAGAAGGCTACTTACTAGCATACACCGTTCTTTGTGTTGTAACTTCGCACTCTAGAATATGTTCTACTTATGAATCGTTTTCCAGTACATTGTAGTTTCCCACAGTCTACATCGCTGTAAAATAGTTCATTTTTAAACATTAAAAGATAAATGTTTGCTTGAAATCAAAATGTTGTTGTAAACATTTTTTTTTAATTTTCTATTTACACAAAAAATATATATGGCGGATTAGCAATGCAAAATTTACTTGAAATGGCATGGTATGAAACTCCCATCGCGACGTCTACCACAGTTGCCAAACTTGTCACCTCTCATGTTAAAGTGTCGATATTTCCCAAGTTTACAAGTCTGTTGGTCACCATGGAATGACTCTAGAATTGAAAATATTTTCAGCTATTTATCATTTTCAATGTTCCAGGGATTCAATGTCCATGACAATATTAAAAGTTTGTATTTTTCACGATAAAACCAATAAAAGAACTGTGCGCAACATATACACTTAAAATATAAAGTATATAATTTTGAATGGCTATCATGTATGAATATTTGATATGGAAAGATAGATAAAATACAGAAAGAAATGTTCTTAAATTGTTTTAAAACTTTTTCACGGAACCCTAATTGAAAATAAACATCTTAGTTTTCTAATACAAAATCACTAGCTTCCCGGGTAATCAAAAAGATTTAACGCAGTAACTTTGTATGAAGTAGGAATGTTTTTCTATAAAGACAGACTTATTAAATTATCAAATTATCAAATGGGTGTAAAAACAGTTTATGGAGCAAAACAGTAAAAAACGCTTTTACACGCTATACTAGTTTGCTACTAAAACAGAAATACTAGTCAAGAAACAGATAATCTTTTAATGCAATATTACCAGATCCCCAAATTGCTTGACACAAGTCGTTCAAAGATGGAACACATAGTCCATTGTGGCAGAAACTCTAAATGAAAAACTATATTATTGCTAAAGACAAATTGCTAACGTAAATGTTTTTTAAACATCTTCTCCGACGATAACTCACTATTAATGCATACAAGGGAGAGGTAGGTTGTTTAGAAGGTCCTTATCATATTTTTAATGTTTTTTGAAATTGAGCCTATCGTGCTTATAAATAAGCATATGTATCCTTTTCAATCAAATGCATTATATTGGTCTGTTAACAATAATGGCGAAGTTTTTGAAGAGACCTCATGTTTATCTTACCTTCCCATTCTCACAGCTCATGTAATTTTCCATGAATATATTCTTTGGACACTAAAATTGACAGAATTTCTTATTATAGAATCTTTATAATCAAAGGAAGACTCCTAACAGACTCCTAGAAACACCTAGATAATGATTATCTGGAGACGAATGTACACTGATTTTAAATAAATGAATTTTCTATTGCATAAATTGAAAAATTGAAAAATTTGAATTCAATGAAATACAATGAAATACCGCTAAAAAATATATCATCGGAAGTATAATTTTATATTACATCACTTAATGACCGTAATAGGCATATTCCAAAGGAAATACAGCAGTGGTGACCCATTCCCATTCATTAATAAATAAATTGTCTTCGTTTTTTGATAAGAACAAATGTTGTACAACTTTACGATTTCTTAATAACAATATTGCATGTATAAAATTGCATAGTCTAAAAAGCTGTTATAAGACCTTCCTTATGTATGCTAGCTGTTATGTCAGTAAAAATGGTTTCAATTTTTGATTGTGAAGTTGTATTTGTTGAAGTACTGGGAGTATTCAGTAAGAAAAAGAGTTTAGTCGTAGCCAGGGCTCAGTCAAAATTTGTGGAGGAGAGTTCAGTCATTTAAAGTAGAAAAGAAAAACGTGCAAGTGAGCTAATCGACACTTAAGATTGGAAAGAAATATCATAACGTTGGACTCCTCCACATTTGTTTGACTGACCTTGAATACGCCTATGAAAAACACATATTAAAATGATAATTCAGTGAACCTACTGTATTACTTTCACCAGTACATGATTCCGTTATGTCACACTTATTTAGGGCTTTTCGGCATACTGTTCCTTTTGCTTTAAACTGGCAGTTTTCACAGCATTGTCCATGTGCACATTTTGCATTCCCTTTAAGCTTGCACGTTGATGGTTCACAGCATGGATTATTACACACCTTGAAATAAAGTAAATCCAGTGATTTTTTGTTGAAATACTCAAATGGAAACAGTGCACTTATCACTTGGTTATCATTTAAATCTCACATTTTGATATTTTTTTTCGTGACCAAAATCTTGAAAATTATGATCAGTGAGAATTGCTGCTTTGTTGATAGAATGTTGATAGAATTTAAATTTGCAATTCTCCCTGGTGTAATTAAAAGTTATGAAACGGTGATGAGATCAGATACCTTGGCCTTTCCACAGTCACAGTCTTCATTTTCTTCAACAACACCATTCCCACAAATTGGGCCATCCCAAGTCTGTTAACAAAATCAAATGAAAATTTAATTTTTCAGTGAAACATGGTTATAGTTATCATTGTTCATCACTACAAATAGGTTTTTTGAACAAATTTGATATGATTTCTTAGGTTCACTGCTTCAAAGAATGTAGTTTTCAACTACGTACAAATTATGGTTATAAAGAAAAGATTTGACATGCAAATATTTGACAAATTTCAAGGTAGCAATAAACAAACTGTTTATCTATCATAAGATAAGTATTTTAGCAATTTACCTTCTTTGGATTTTTATAGAGACATAGGCAATATCCTATAGCACAGCGTCTCTCCACTGCTTTTCTTGAGCAATTTGACCAGGCATTAGAGCCATGATATCTACAGGAAGAATGAAGGTAAGCATAGTTCTGTTCATTTTAAAGGAAGTCAAAGGCAACTGAGAATGTTCTCAGGCGTTTTAACGCAAATGGCTATGATTTTAAAATCATTGCCATTTGCATCTTTCAATATGTTTTTCCATATCGAAAAAAGTGAAAACAATGTATTACGTCACTCCAGCACTCATTACGCATCTTCCGTTACACTTGCATCCTGTGTCTAAAATGAATTCATTAGAGTCTCAGAAAGACCTCAGTTTCAATTCTTATAACCATAGACGTATTCAGGGTCAGTCAAAAAAGTTTTTATTAATTTTGACTGAGCTCCAGCTACGCTTCTGATAACTAGAGTCAAAATTTGATACTGCACTTACAATCATGTGGTAAGCCAAAATTATGCCCCAATTCATGTGCAATAATTGATCCTGTAATGCCACGCCAGTACTAAGATGAAAATCGAAAAATCAGATATTTGGTTCACATTACAAATTCATTAAAAATCGAAAATTGCAAATGTTGTTGGATGGAAAATGGAAAACATGATACAAGTAATGTACAGAATATACATTTGACCCTGCAGGAAAGTATACCGGAAATAAAACATGGTAAATAACAGTGTGCACATCCGTACATATAGATTTACATAGAGCTGTTATATAGTGTTTATACAATTGTAAAATAAGAGCAAGGTGTTAATGTATTATTTTGTTATTACTTTTATTTCTAATTAATTAGCTATAGCAGTATATTTACCAAATGTTTCTAAACCACATTGCTTCTACCGGTCACTATAATATGCTTTTGCAACTAGTATTATTTATTTATTTATTTTAATGATATCTTACTATCTACCCATTTACCATGTATTATATCACAGCAAGTAACTGAATAATAAATCGAAAAATTTGTTTCAAACATACGCGAGACATCCCTTCTGCAATGTCAGCACATAATTCATTTACATAAGCTAATCCAACAACTCCTCCTCCTCCTAAGCTGGCACCCCTGAACATGAATAGAAAAATTTGTGTTATCATGTCACCAAAGTTTTTCATTTATAGGAAGAAAAGACGTCTCATATGTAGATATAACAAGTAAATTGTTATTTGAAGCTTAAGCTCATTAATAATATATAATAAACATGGAACTTTGGCTGCTCTCGTATTTCCTTTCTTAAGCAGTGTGGCGTTTGTTAATTTTTTTGAATATTTGGGCGTTAAAAAAGTTGGGGGTCAGTAGTTGTAAGGGGTTGTAAATTTATTTTGAGAATCAGTAAATGACACGCTTGTAACGACTAAAGAAAATGAATTGTGTGTAACTTATGTAAGTCACTTTAGGGTTCTAATCTAAACTAATGTTAAAAATTCTATAATTTATACGGTTTTCAGTTCCCTTGCAAATAAAATCACTAGCTTCGAAATAAGTAGATATTTTGAGGGTATAAATATTTAGGCGAGCAGTGGTATAAACGCAAACAACTTCAGATCGAGCAGGATACAGAGGAGGACACACAACTCATAACTTTTTTCTCTTGTCCTATTCAAATTCATATTATTCATAAATCGTAAAGAAACCTCCTAGCTCAGATTAACAACTATCGAAACAATCCAAGAAAACAAATTTCCTTACGTGATCAAATGAATAGCATCAATCTTCCATTTCTTTAGTGGTATCAATACATTCCACTTATATTTATTAAGTCCTCCAAAGGTAGGACTTTCAAATTTATCTTTATCAGCAAATACTTCCAGGTGATTCATCACAATACGTACATTGAATTTACTCCAAAGCTGTGCACGAGAATGTTAAAGATACTCAAAAAAGTTCAAATTTTAAACATTTTAACTAAAAGTTAAGGTAAACTTACGAAATCAACATAGTTTATGATTTCGCCAACTTTAATGATTGCGTCAGCAGGGTTTTTACATCTTTTGACCTGTATAAGTAAAAGAGTAGTGAACTGTTCAATCAACTACTGGTTTTTGTATTTCATATAAACGCTGAATGTTGCTTTGGGCTTTCCAGTCAATTACTTATAACAAATTCAATCTGATAACTTACAAAAGCATTATCAGCAATCACTCCAAATTCAACATACTTCGTGTCATTAGATTCAACCGAAAAATCATTCTAGAATGAAATTATATATTTAATTGTATGGACTGTATGGGAATGCTTAAATGGCACTGAACCAGCAATCTTATCTGATCCCAATAGCTTCACAAACTAGCAAGCAGAAATGAATAATTAATTGATTACGATACTTGAGTTTTTGCATTGTCCATGTACTTAGAAGCATAATATCTCTCCCGAGCATATTCGTGACCGGTTCGTTCAATTGGTTCCGCTAAAATTTGTAACAATATTATTAATTCTGAAATAGTTGATATTCATCATAGCACATTACAGATTAATTACATTATTTTCCGGGGAGCTATCGGGACAGTAAGTGTAAATTAACCTCTTTATTTCGAAAAGTGCGTGCATTTGAATTCTAATGAATTCGAATAAATGTTCGATTTCAAATTCACAAAAATCAAAACAGGTTCAATGATAGGAAATGGCTTAACAAAGAAAAATGAAATGTTTGTGGCGTCGAATATTGCCTTGGTGACATAAAAAAATTATTTTGGTTGGTCGAATATCTGTTTCAGAGAAAAGAAATATTTGATGCCCAGAACTTTTATTAAGTCCATTGTTCTAAAATCATGCAAATCTTCGTTTCACAAACAAAGGTTTTTGAAATCAATTTTTTGAAATGAATATGCACCAGAATCAACGTTGATATTATTATCATACGCAAGTTGATTATCTAATAAAGAAATATATATTTGATGATTTTTTCTTGTTGAGTTTTGAGTTTCCTTCTATATTTGTTGCTTCTTCCGCCCGCCGAATTGAAACTGGGAAGGTGATTTACTATAGGGTATTGCATTGGTCTAATTTTCCAACGTACAGTGTGCATGAAATGTTTTAAATGTACAGATGATCACAACCAAAAACACTTAATTCAGATGCCGTTTACCGCAATTAAATGCCAAAATGGTGATGAAATTTATGTATTAATTTTGTAATTTCATCTACATCATCCAAACTTTATAATAGTTGACTATTCAAACTCACTCAATTCAGAAAGTGTTTAAACAAATTACATGGTATTAGTTATATGTGATATTGTCATGAATCGTGACTGGAATTAACAGAGACTTCCTGGAGACTTACCAAATGACTTGAATGGAAGATCAATCATATCGGATTCCTTATACATAATTTGAGTACCATCATCCTAAGAATTACAATAGACCTTTTGTTAAATTACGTCATTACATCTACCGCCTTCATTGTTTCAGGAAAGATGTTTTATGATATATTTTTTTTACGCTTTAATATGTAAGTCAAATTGTTGAAGCTCGAACGTAATTTGAATTGTTCCTTCGAACTTATTTCAAGGTCACCTATGATCAGTTTGTAAATGAACCTCCAAAATTCAAACTCTCCATAAATCGAACCCTTGTCTCCGCCCTTGGAGGTTCGAATTACAGAGAGTGTACTGTAATTATTAACATTAGAAACGAGGCGATATATTTTCTGACGTAATTTATGAAAAGGTCTATCATCGGCAGTAATTAATCTTAAGAACCTCATACTGAATACTTAAATGTTTCGGAAAGTAAATGGAATAACAAAAACAAATTTTACGCCCTTTAGATTTGCACATATGTAAGTGAATCATTACATACAAGCTTGTCAATGTAATGTGTTGTACCAGCATCGTTGTCATGAATGGTTCCTCTATAATAAAAATACTTAAACTTTCTCTGGATCTTAATGAATTCCAAACTAATTCTAATAAAATAATATACAACTAATGATAAATTATTTAGAACTAATTAAACTGTATAATTGTCAAATGTATAATTCCATATTTCAGGCCGATTTTACATCATCGATGTGTATAAATTTAGAGATAAAAATGCAATTAATCTTAAAAATTATACATTATAACTAAATAAACTAATATAATAAGAAACATTACAACTAGATGCCCTTAGCCAAGTCAAGCGGGCTTTAAAAACGTTTTTATGTCCACGAATAGTAACAATTTCAAAAAATGCCCTTGCACAACTGAAAAACTGTCAAGTGAGATTTCCCCACTTTTGCAGAGCAAACATTTCTATATTCCAGGTAGATTTTGCATGTGAGATCCTCGAGGAGCTGGTGACGGAAAATGACTTTACTTTTCACCTGCATAGCATCAATTATCTAGATATCATGTAACTGATTTTTTATAATGAATTTTGGTAGGCGAATAAAAACTAATAAAAATGAAACGCCATTGCAGGCAAAAAGATTAATGCATCATTATAATTTTAAATATTTCTATAGAATAAAGAAAAGCTTTCTTTTTAAAACATTTGAGACATTGCAATTACCAATATGCCATAGGAATAACATTAAAGTCATTCAATGTTGATTTCATTTTAATTCCGACATTGTATGTCAGCGTATAATATGCGATAGTGATAAATATGCATTGAAACATATTCGATGATAAATTCATTATTAATAAATTCTAAACATAAATGTTTAAACTGAAAAAACAAACAAAAAATTTCTGATAATATTTTTAAGAGATTTCTTTAAAGAGAATGAACTGTTATAAAGATCGTGAGAAAACTGAGTCACAGTTTTCTACAAGGAAATCTCTCCGAGAGAGAGCCAATCATTTGTTTACCTCGTTTATTTGCCATTTTGTTATAAGTCAGCTCCTCCTGGCATAATTGGCATAATTTTCACTTTAAAATATGTTTCATACGACCATTGGATAGTAAAGAAAAACACACTAAAGATTATCAATGCATTTTTCGCTCTGTAGAAATTTAAATGACGCTTAAGTTTCAATCTGTATCATAACTTACGAAAGGCCATCTCCACATGTGCTGATTATCGCATCTCCATTCCCATTCTTTAATTTCCCTTGGTAATGACAATTTGGAAAGTCCTTAAAAATAGATGAAATCGATGGACTAGATCACAACAATATAAGAACGAGTCTATCGCTTTAAGCGGTCGATCAATAATTGGAAACAGACATAGACCCTTCATAGAGAAAAAAACAAGCAAATCATTAATTGGTCCAAACATGTATTTCCTATGGTAGATTGGATTTTTAAGAAATGTCTCTTACGTGCTTATTTACATCTGAATTGTCGTTTGATATCTTCACATGGTCTGAATGTACGTATCTGAATTAAGGCCAAATGAACAACATTAACAAAACAGGATTAAAAGAAACATTTTCGTCCCAAGTTTTCCAACTGACATAACGCAATGTAAAATTATATTGGAGATTGTCCAGATGAAGGACAGAATTAGTTCAGGAATTTACCAACTGATAATAATAACTGATAATAATCTTTTCCAACTCAAACGAAAATTAATAGTTTAGAATAATGTTTCCAGGTTCGAGATAAAAAGTTATAATGATATAAACCTACTTGTTTTGCTTCAAATCCAAATGGTACGTTTTACCAGCAGCTTTTATCCAGAATTCGACGTTATCTTTGTGATCGTTCTGTTGAGAAAAGTCAAGATCTATTTATTTACATGAAAGAACAAATTGAAATTGGATAGTGAAATTATAGTAACGAGCAATCTAACTTAATGTTAAATGCTTTGAAGGTAACGAAAAAAATTGCCATGCAGGAATAAGTTATGTTAGCTTATTGCATAGTTACTGCCACGATTTGTTATAAGAATCGTTTGGCTTTGTAGTAAACTAAAAATGTCGCCTTTTTTAGTAGGAATGAATGTGCATGTTAGAAAATGTCTACGAATCTGTTATTTTTGGCTTGTTTTGTCAAACTTAAATATATGCCTGTTATAATATACTTTGAGTTTTCACGCTTTGTTTTATAATATTTTTTTGAAAGTTGTAACAAATAATTTTGTTTTAAAAAAATCCATTCCAGAATTTTTCAAAAGTACATACACTATCCTCATCTAACGTTGATAAATTGGGATTATTAAAAGTTTCTTCACTATCTGATTCCATTAAATAAGGGGTTATAACTTCATATTTCCGTAAGTTCTTTGTGATATCTAAAACAAGTAAAATCCATGAGAAATATATTAAAAGATCATGTCTTATAATACTTATATGACGTGAAATAAAATTCACAATACTTAAAATGGCCTTGGAATGTTTACACCCTTTCATTATTTCATCAAATACTTAATAAAAGTTTGGCTTTATGGATGTATACTCCGAAGACAAGATCATTCATGTAAACAGTAATCTTCCATTGCCCAACAGGCAATAAAAGTTGATAGGACTTCTTTGAGACGTTTACTTTATTCAAGCGATACGAACTACCTGGTAGAAAGTAAAAAAGTCCAAGTGTATCTTAAAGAATAAAGCAATTGAATAGAATTAGTCGATTTGTTAATTCAATGCAAAATCTTTTTTTCAGACATTTTCATCATTTAGTTACACATTCATTTAGCAGGACAAGATAACATCGGATATCAAGAATTACTCGATCGAGACAAGTAATTTGTGACGATGTTTAAAGTCCGTGTTTTGGAACTACATCGAGTGTTTTAATTGTATGACGAGGAAATTCACCTTTTTTCCAATCAGTTTATACACAAATATTTTACCAAACTGCTCAATCCCGCCACGTCGACATGCATTATACGGTAATTATTCAATTATATGTTTTGTTTAGCTACAAATGTGCAACATTTCTTGGATGTTTCTTTGTGCTGTGGCGCTAGATTAAACCATCGCAGTAAATGGTCAACATGGGGGTTTAAGTTAAAGAGGAAGCCCTGGGAACGAAATGGGTGTCAATCATGGAACTGCTATTAGTTTTATTCAATAAGAAATTCACTTTCACTTTGAAGAAAATGATTAGACTCAAAATAATTTAAGTATTCGTTTGTATATTTCAGACGAAAAAAAATCGTGGTGGGTGGCACCATCACCAAAAAACAACAGAAACTTCTCGATTTTCTGCCAATACTTTGTTAACCATGTGAAAATTGCATTATTATACATTAGCGAGTTGGGTGTGTGCTACTTCTTTCCGGAAACACTGACAGAACGTGATCTATTTAATTAACGTTAAATATAACAAAACAACCTTACAGCCGTTAACTTAGCGACAAATTCATTGAACTTGGATTTTGATATCGTGTATAGTAAAGGCCCTATTAGCTCATCATAATATCCTTTCCGTGAGCGTTTCTGTTGACAAAATTGTTTACCGTGGCTATAAAAAAGTGTACGAAAAAATCCGTCTATTTTAATACTCATCGTGCTAAAGCCGCTGAATAATAATATGAACTTGTTAATAAAATAGGTTTTTTTTAACTACTATACATGAATAAATAAATAAATAAAGTTTTAAATAATTATAAAAAAAATTAATAAATAATATCTGATCTCGAAAATAATACAAGGTTCGGTTATCGTACGTAAAATACCAAAGAAATGTTATCTTAAAACCCGTCGCTTTCAATCAATGCATGGTATCATGTCTATTTCAGCTTTAATTGAATTAGAATGTTTTGAAGAAATAATTTGACTACTCTCCATCGCACATTCCTGCTACCTGACTAACTAGATAGAAGAAAACCATTGCGGAGAAGAGCGGCATATAAATTTCATGGACAAAGAAAAAGAAACAAATAAAACAGACACGTGCATAGACTGGAGAAACAGTTCTTAAAAGTGTTAAAAATTGAATTTATGTTTTTCCAATATCAAGTAAGTAACTTGAAAATGAATTTACGTTTTTCGAATTTCGAATTGCTAACTCGAAAATGTTTTTCCTACCTCGAGTTAGCAAAATAGTAACTGGAAGTTGTGAAGTCTTAACTGCTAACTCGAAGTTTTTAACACGAAGTGGTAACTCGCAGATTATCAGCTTCCTCTTGCTCTTGTTCCTCAGCAAAAAATCTGTAACTTTCACCTCATCACAGTTGAGTCACTAGTCAAATCAAGTTTTCATTTTGCCGAAAACACGAAAAGATTTTTTATGTTATTCTTCTTGGATTCTGTATACGAAATTTTATTTCTGTTACAACAAATAAAAAGGATTTAACACAGAATAAAAATATTTGAACAGACATGAATAAATTTCATAGGACACGTCTCATCAAAAAACAAAATTTATAATCATAAATTAAGTTCCATAAATTCAGAGAAAAAAGTTAAACAACAATACTTAAAAAGAAGTTAATTTAGTTTACTGACACTGTGATTGTATATTTCATCTCACTATATGATTCATCACAACAGAATAAATTCCAATAGAAAAAGCACAAAGGCATGGTCGACTTACCTGACCCGGACCCGGACCCGGAGCCCCGGAGCCCCGGATCCTCGAAAAACCGAACCCTCGAAAAATCGGACCCTTGAATAACCGGACCCTGGTGATTAAAATGGTTATGAGCACGTGCGTGTTAACTGAATTCTGCTGAAACACACAGAAAAAAATTAAGATGAGCTAAAATCATTTCGTGTTAACCAAATATAATCTTTTCCGGAACTGAAATCTTAAATCGGTTTCAGTTTTGTACAGTTTTGAAATAAAAAGCCAAGCGTCGGTCGTTAATATTGACGCCATTATTGAGACGTCTAAACTAACGTCGAAAATAAATTGACAGAAACAACGATATCATTTTGAGTCAAAAAACATTAATGGAAAAACGAAGTTACTTAAAAAGAGCGCCAAAATTCTGTCCATAAGAATGAACATCAAACTAAAGTCTAAAGTATATGTTTGCAAAAACGCCGTTACTTCAACGCAGAAAAGGCACTTTGAAACACACTTTGAATATATATACAACGTTGAAAATGTTGCAAAACGTTGAAAATTGATGGAAAATTGAAACAACGTCACTACTACATGGTAGAAAAAGCGTCAAAATTCTGACGATTATTATTATCAATGTTTACCCAGGATAGCCTCTTCAGTTCTGATAGAACTGTTATCAATGATGGTCCTGCGCAGGAGGTCCTAGATCATTTAAAGCCCCCATTTGAGCTACGGAAGGTGCAAGTATGCTTCAACCGCTCAACCAGACAACTCCCTTAGATATCAATCCCGCTCTCAAGCTGTGTGCTAAGCTGAGTGGATCGATTCACACTGTTATAGTCGCTGGCTTGACTCGGCCAGGATTTGAACCCTGACCTCCCGCACTGGAGGCGAGCACTCTACCACAAGGCCACCATGAATCGGCGTTGATATTGTGACGTCGAACAAAGTCAGTCTGACTTTTGCAAAACTTCTGCATTGCCACGCTTGAGACTTAACTCACAGTTAAATTAAATTTACTATTTGATTTATATTGCGAAACTTACCGTTACGGCGCATTGTACAAAGTCTACTATAAAATATGGTCAAGCTTTAACACGAGAGAAAAATCGTGCACCACCAGCCCAGGGTTAGTTCATCAATTGGTGGCAAAAAAAGATGAAACAATAAAAGGTGGAGCAGAGAAGTAATAAAATTTGGGACAAGTTATGTTTGTTTTGAACTTTCACATGGAATACATCAAGGACGCGAAAGAGCATTGTATCTAGTAAAGATGTATAATCGTTGTGTCAAAATGATGTGTCAAGTTTAAACTCACCATTTCCAAAGGATTGAGTGCCTGTCAACAAAATCAGGTAAACCAAAATGCAAATTCGCCCTTCCAACATGGCTATATTGCTTCCAATCTAACTAACTGTGTTTGTCTAACTGTCTTTGCGTGAATGGTTCACACTGCAATACACGGGAATTTATTTATGAATTTATACTAAAACTGCAGGCTTTGTTTTATTGTAATAAATCGTAAATGTCACTCGACGAGATTGTCACTCGAATTCTCTTTAAAGGAGCTTTAAACGAATCACGTTATCATAAGAATTATGGAGGCCTCACCAGAACACAGAGATAAGAGATAAGAGGATAAAAAGAACTATACTAGCTTTATTTTCCATAACAATTTGCGTTTATATAAAAAATAATACAAATTTTTATTAATTTTCACATAGAAATCATCAACCCATATCGTGCTAAGTTATAGAAAAAAATCTCTTATGTTTTGAAAAATCTTGATATTTCGTATTCTTGTGCTCCAAAACGTAATCTTTCATTTATTGATAAACTTACGTACTTTTATTTCATCTTGGTTGTTAAAAACAAGATTAAATGAGTCTTTGGAGCTAATTTATCTGCAACACGAGCATCAAAACAACGCCACACGATCATTGAAAAGGTTAACTTTGTGGAACAAATCAAGAATTAGCAAACTCGACATTTGGCCAGCTATAACGTGGATAATCATAGCTAATATCATTACACGTGATCGCCGAGCCCCTTTAAATTTTCAAAGGAGAAAAGAAACGAATGAATAGAAATAAAGGTATATCGAAATAAGGGTGCAAGCGATCAAATATTTTAACATAAAGTGCCGATATTTCATGTTTGACTTGCAGTTTTAAGAGACACTTTGGAAAGCCGATTAATCCTTCCAGGATTTCTGTTTATATGCCGAATTTTGAAATAATTAATTTTTTTTCTGAAATCAGTAAATTTACGAGGTTTTCTTCTCAATCACAAATAGGTTTTTCAAGCGTGAGTTAACCATTTTTGATCTTCGAATTCGATGGCAGATGAATTCACGACTGCTCATCGGTTTGTCGACCTCGATCCTCTGATGCATGATATTAGAGAGAGAATTAATGCGAAATTTAATAGCTACGTCAACCCATGGACCCAGAGTTTATACGTCCATGGCAACCTTCCTCCTCTTTCTGTTTATCAGCTTAGCCACAGCTTAGGAAACACTATTTCCTATCCGGAAAAACAAAATATTGACTTAATAGATATAGCATTAAAATTTGCAGAAAGCATGAAACTATTTTGGGAGTTAAGTTAAAATTTAATCACCCGTTTTTTTATATTGAAATAATATAAAAAACCCTAAGACTTACGCTAATCAAAAGATCGAAAAAAAAGTGGAAAATGTTATAAATCGGAGCTTTTCTGTCTTATCTTTTAAACAACCTTTAGGCATTAATCTTTTTAAGATGTCTTATGTATTTTAAAGATAACTAGAAGCCATCAGGCTTTAACATTTTACGCTAGGAACGTTATAGGTCTTCAGGTCATACTTTCCGAGTGACTTATAAATGACTTATTTTTTACCGGCTGAACTTTCGCACCAAATTTTTTAACCGATAAACTAAATAACTACCGGCGGGGAAATGAAAAAAAATTCACTATTTCTTTGTAAAATAAGCCTCCGCCCTTTTAAACGTATTTACAAGCTTTATAGAACATAATTCAAACTCCCTCTAATTCGAACGAATTTCAATGTCCCTTCTCCTATTATTTCCTTGTAAATGAACCTCCGTAATTCGAACTCTCAAAATATCGAACCATTTATCCGGTCTCTCGATGTTCGAGTAACAGAGTGCACTGTACATATGAAGTGTGATCATCGGATAAACCAAAAAATCTAATAGTCAGACGGTTGAAGAAAAAACAAGTCAGGTGTTCTTTATAGTTAATATCGAATTGGCACATTTTGTTAAATAAATTTTGAGGCAGGAAAAGCGATATCTCAACACGAGGGAAATAATCAAGCAAATATAGTTAACAGTATCGGAACATGGAATGATGGCGAAACAAAAGTTGAACAACAAAAAGCGCGATAATGATTTTAGCAGCCTAGGAAGGTATATGGCGATTGCAGGTAATAGTACAAGTATGATGAGGCAGAAAAGTAAAAACTACAAGAATAATCGATTCCATGAAATAATTCCGGAAGACCTTACAACTCGAGGGAAATCATTGCGAAAAAACTATGAAATAATAATTCTTTTGTGTGTAACAGGAATATGTTATATCAATATGTATCTCAAGCTACAAGTTCACAGGCTATTATTCACAAGCTACTAATTCACTGTTCACTTCAATATTTGACTACTTCAGTTACTTCACTGACAATGAGTATCACCGACACTCCCTTAAAGGGGAGTATCAATAATATAATAAACTAGTGTAGCGTGTAAAAACATTTTACAGTTTTCCATAAATTGATTTTTACACGCAATACTGCCATGATAAGTCTGTGTATATACAAAAAGGCTATACAAAAAGGCTACAGTTGAACTAAAAGATTTAGAAAAGAGACAATACAACGTATACCACCTAACCAATGGATACTCCTACCTAACCACGATAAAACGTCTGATATATAAGAAAATACCTTCAAATTTCCCTATTAACTAAAGGTAACAAAAACAATACCTTCTCAGACGTTTTTATCTTTCAATTCTTTATTCTACTATGAATTGTGGAAATGTCAAAACCCAAAACTCGATTTGTGGATCATGATACAAAAACCATGTAAATATGTATGTAATCACTCTCTTCTTGCATTACGATCATGTATACTATTCAATTTTATAATCTAAAAAAAGTATCATTCAAATACTATCAAAACAATATGATAATGATCTTGCTACCTTCGTTTACCTTAATAATAACAATCCACATACTACAATGAAATACCAAATAAACTGCTAGCTACACATTTCGGTATAGTAGTCAAAACTAACTGATACGAAAAAGCTACGTTCAAATACATTAAAAAAATAGACATCGGTAGAAAATGATAAACTGATAACACATAACAGGTCTACATCGACTATCTCGTCGGATAGAATAGTTACTGATACTTATCAATGTGGTTATTCTTTATTACTGAACTTAAAGCGTTGAATAAATAAATTAAAACAAAAACAAAAAATTATACACACAGCATCTTCATTCTCAATAAGAAATGAACGTTGAGAAAATTTGATGAACTTTGGAACGCAAAAAAACATTGCATTGCGTTCTCCTCTGAGTGGCTTTATGATGTCTTCCTTCAGGCACAACACTCCATGAAGTAATAAAAACCAGTAAGATGGAGCTAGAGATTCCCCTAATGGGAGATTCCCTCCTATACTAATACGGAAGCAATAAACATCCATTGACGAACTACCCGAGAAAATTTTCCTAAAGTTCTTTCTTTCAAAGGTAGGTAAGAAAAAAGCGAGATTTAGTATTAGTATAAGAAGATGAAACCAGCAACAGTTGGACCTAAAAAACAAAAACGAAATGTGATGGCATTTCTCCCAGAATTTCTTATCTTATCTAAATGTCTAGAGATGGCAAGTCATTATGGGGCATATGTTTTTTCATCAAGCTTGCTATATAAGCAGTGGAAAGGTCAGTGAACCCTCCTAATTGACCATTTGGTCATCAAACCATTGCACCCTATGAATATTAACAATTAGTATAAGGCAATAAAGGAATGAACGAATATGAATTGCACATACTTTATGTTACTGGTTGAATGCTTTTGAATTAAATCAAAGTTGTAACAACGTAAGCAATGATCTAAATAAAGCAAATGGTTTAATTAAAAGATAGTGGCAAACACTTGACATCTGAGAATCTCTTCAGCCGACATCTTTTTAAATTCCTATTAAGCTTAAAACATTGCATTCTTTCTACTCAACATAAAGGAGTATTTACAAAATATATCAGGCCTTCTTCACAAAGACAAAACTTTTTGTGATAAGTTTACGAAAAGGTCCAATGGTGTTCTGTATCACATGGTCTCCATATCTATTTGTTTTAATTTCTAAGGATTTCGGGAGTAAAAAGTACTCTCCAGTCATCTAGAATAGGGGGTGGGTGGAATAATAGGGGGTTTGGAAAATTTCCTGATAAAAAATAATAGGGGTGGGTGGAATTTTTGCTGAAAATAAATAAACAGGGAGGATGGAATTTTTTCTGTCGAAATTTTCAAAACTTGTCCTACTTCTTGTCCTACTTCGAGGATTGGAGTATAAAACTATGTCAATATTAGTATGTTAGAGCTCAGGTAAACGTTCATTTGGGTTTTTAAAAAAATCAACAACACAGAAAAGGCGTTTTATGAAGTTTTTTGGTTTTAATACGTTCCTTTACGATCTACAAACTTTATCATACATGCTCTAAAACTTACGCAGATGGCCGGGGAAAATTTTTACGTCTTAATGATTTTTCTGAGAAAAGCGTCCCTAATAAAAGGGGTATATGTGTATTAAATCTTAAAACTTTGAATACTTATTGAATCCTTATTTTGTTTACATTGTGTGGAATAATGGGATTTGTTAATTTTGGACATTTAAACATAAAATAAATTACGTTAAATTTTGGAAAGGATAATATTTTGCAAATTTTCTAGCCCTTTCGCAAAATTAATTCTGAACAAAAATTATAGAAAGTGATGATTCACATTTTCCCGTTGTTTACTGTTTTGAATATTTTTTGCTGTAACTTAGAATATATTTCCACTATACTGGATAGCTATCAGAGCAATCCAAAAATTGTATTGGAGAGGCCAACTGTTTCCAATTGATCCAATCGGATGTTGAATGGTACCACAATGTAGCAAATTGATATTGATATTGGCTCATCGAACCGATGTGATTAGTGTTTCCATTAGACATCGAAACAAAGAGGAGCGGACTTAAAAGCTATCCGATATAATGAAATCATAAACTTAGACATTTTTTCACTATATACTGCAAAAACATTGTCAAATTCCTGCACTAGCAAATAAATGCACTCAATCGTTTGAATGAGAGAGTTCTTGAAATTTAATCCACGATATTCACAAAATCACGTATTGATTTTACCTAATCCCTATTAAAAAGTTCTGGTCCAATTTATTCCACATCTTCTTATTCCATTTGTTTGTTTGTTTTCTGCTGAATGGTTAGCCATAACAGCCATTGTGGTATAGCATAAACAAAATTGTGCTGTTTTTGAAGAAAATTTTTACTTAATTATTGCATTTATGGTGAAAACTGCTTAGTACTCTCTGTTTAGACATTAAATCTTGAATTTTAATGAAAATAGACCCTGGGTAGTTTGGTATGCCTTTAAAACCATTATGGTTTGACCTTAAGCCTTTTACAATGTTCGCACTGCTTTAAAGTTGGAGTTTATAATTGTTAGAAATAATGACATGCAAAATAATGGAAGAACCGGCACGTTTTATTACAATCTTTTGATCTGTTGATTTCCGCAGAAATATAAATTGAACACACGAGGAAGGAAAATTTACAGATAAATTGAACTGAAAACTGTTTTATAATCAAATGGGTTTCCCACAAAGTTTTTTCCTGCATTAACATCGGCATCTTTTTTTTTATTAGTAATTTTATATTGTGTCTGGGATACACCATTACATACAACATTTCATAGCTACTTTGAAAGAAAAAATCAAATTACGGAAATGAAGCTGTTTGATAACAGCGGCGGATCTAGGGTTAGTAAAAGAAAGTGGAGGAGTGCAGAGTCATGAATTTCCAGTAAAAACAAAAGTGTTGATTAATTTATTATTTGCACGTATTGACCGTGCTCTCCTACATAAATTTCGACTAGTTTCTAGATCCGCGTCTGGAAAACAATATCAAAAAGGCATAAGGCCCTGGGTTCGAGGTTGGGATAATTTTAATCATCTCAACGAACAGATCTTTTCTCCGTGGGCTTCATGGTATCTGAATAAATAATATTAAGTTACCTTATTCATTTTCGAAAACTGATTCAAATAATTAAACTATTCAATTTAATATTTCCATAATGACTTCTTTACAGATCTGCACACAGGCTTGAAGGTATTCATTGATATTATTCTTATCTGCGCAGTTATTAGTAGTCCAACTATTACTTGGGATCACCTAAAACATCAGCGGCGGATCTAGGTTATGTCAAAAATTGTGGAGGAGCACATTAACATAAAATCTGTTTTCAGTTTGTATCACCAATGGGATTGCTTGCACGTTTTTCTTCCTTTTTTTCTTTTTTTTTCTTCTTTTTTCCCTCTCTAGATCCGTCTCTGAACATTACTAAGATGATTGCGACTTTTTTCTGGGGCGGCTTATAAATTTAAAGAAAAATATACAGATTGTCCAAAAATATTATAATATATCGAATAAATAAATAAAAATCTTCAAAACGATACAGAAGTGTTGAAAATATTATAGGTGAAAAACAGGATTCATTCATTACGCGACATGAGTTTTCGTTGAGAAATCTAAAAAAATTGTATATATATTTGTAAAGATATGGAAATAACCATAGTTGATGAAGATATGACAAGGAAAAAAAATAATTTTAAAATCGCCTTGTTTTCTACCGTCTTTCTAGTAAGAGTACCAGCGGGTACGTCCACGTTGTTTCAACATTGGACATAAGTCGATGGCGATGTTGAAACGTCGTCTCAGTTTGGTTGAAAATGAAACAATCGACGACGTCATAAATACCGCTGAATATCGAGAAGTAGGAGAAACCTGAATTCTTTTTCGAGTTACTAACTCGAAATGCCAAAAAGGTAAAATTCACTTTCGATTTACTAACTGGAGATGGGAGAAACATAAATCTCTTTAGAAGAGTTGGAAAAGCTTAAATTATGTTTCGATTACCAAAGTACATGTGTGCCAAATAAGTAAGAGAAGAATATGACGATTGGATGGAAGAATGAGACAAACGTCATAAAAAACTGTTTGCAAAAGTTTGTCTCATACTACAAATTATTTTTTTCTATTTCTAATACACTTGGTGGTTTCTCTGTGTTGTGTATTTTTTTTTTTTTTTTTTTATCTTATATGGAAAAATAAAATAAAAGGTTCGTGTAAGTAAAATATCAAAGAAATTTTATCTTAAAACCCCTATCGCCTTCAAACAATGCAACGGTTTTTGAAAGTTTGTCTCATACTACAAATTATTTTTTTCTATTTCTAATACACTTAGTGGTTTCTCTGTGTTGTGTGTAATTTTTTTTTTTATCTTATATGGAAAAAGAAAATAAAAGGTTCGTGTAAGTAAAATATCAAAGAAATTTTATCTTAAAACCACTATCGCCTTCAATCAATGCAATGGTCTTTGAAAGTTTGTCTCATACTACAAATTATGTTTTTCTATAGGCGATGGGGTGACGAAAAAATTTGGGTCTTAACATTTTGGGGACGGGCGTGACGTCATTAGAATTTTGGATCGACTATATCTCCGTAACGGTAAGTCGGACACAGATGATCCCATACATTTTCTTGACCAGGTTTTCGAGCTCTACAACTCAGTGGTACCTATTCTTTTGAATTGTGTGATTCTATTTTTCGTCCGCGCCATATTGAGAGGAAGAACACGGGATGGCGGTAACTCATGGGGAAGATGAACCTGTAAAAAACTTTTACACGCTATACTAGTATACTAATACTGAAAAACGCTTCTCGCAGCATCGTGGTTTTACGCGCTCCTCGTGAAAAAATGACCGTGAAAACGCTATGCGAGGACGGGTCCAAGCCCAACATCCTCGTTTCCAAGTGAAAGTTTTGAAGCAATTCTCTTCAAAATGAAGAGAGCACACCAGCACATTCTTTGGAAATGACGTTCTATTTAATTTTCCTATCCAAGCCTTCCTAATGGCATTACGATCAACGCCTGGCAACTTATAAAAAGAAAGTACGGTATTGTTCTTCTTATTACTCGTGCAATTCACAACCGCTCACAACAGGCCATGAGATGGAATTTGACATAATATCATAGCAAGAAACTCTTTTAAGTTTCTTCTTAATAACATTTCAGGGGGTGCTTGTGCTGAAATTCCAATAATGAAATGATACGGTATCTTCGTGCCTACGTCACAGCTATGTCGACTTTGACTTTGTTTATTTCAAAACATTCCAAACTGTCATGGCGGTCGAAGGAGTTGCATTTCTTTTCGGATGATACTACATCTTATTAATTTACAAGGTTTGTAAATGGAATTGGAATTAACAAGATGTTTTTCACGAAATGAGTAGTCAAATACCTGTTGTATAAAAGTTTTTTTAAAACATGATAGATTCCCTAGAAACACACTTCAATAGAGAGTAATTTAATTAACCGTGACAAACCTGTCCGTGGGCAAAATCTTCAAAATGTCTATGAGGAGGAGCGTTTTCTATAGGAATGGCCAGGGGCTATTTTGAAGAAAATCTAATTATTCTGAAATAATGTTTTGGAAAAGGTACATTGTTATTCTAGTTTTTGGTAGCGACTACCTTTGTACTCGCTATTATATGAACAATTTATATTCATTCCTTTACTGACGTGATTATTTTCATGTTTTCACGTTCAACTTCATACAACCAAACTTGTACAACTCTACTAATAATTATGATATTTTCTTTATTAACAATAAAAACTAATTTTGGAGAAGAGTGTTTTCAAAAGGACAATTGCAATTTAATTGCCAGTTCTTTTTTTTAGAAAGTTTTCCTCCATATTGGCTTACACCATGTTAAATTTCTGCTGGAGTCACAAATAAGTTAATTAACTTATAATCATAATGGCAATCAATCGATTGTCGTGCATCGTATTTTAATCATTCTTGATCGAGTTATCAATTTAACTTTCAAGAAATCTGTCACTCAAAGCTTTTTCTCTCGCGTTACTTCGCAAAAATCTCTGAAACTGCGGTGATTGTTATCTACTGCGCATGCTCCACAAAATCTCGCGGACGATATTATCGCCATAATATCGTAATATCGCCGTACATGAAGTCGTACTGACAACAGAGACGCGAAGATAGCAGTAACTTATATGTTTCTCACGTATTAGTTTTATCCTGTTGGTAGGATTTCGTTCTTTCACAGATTATCGATGAAACGTTTTGGTGTTACAAACAAATTCTTGGAACTTTCATTGCTTTGTGACTCATTGATTTCTGAGTATTTGTAAATCGCTGTCCTCGTTCCCGTAGAAGTAAGAGGTCTGAATCGCAATAAGAAGTATGTTTGTTTGCATCTACCATGGGAGAGTATCTATCGCCTGGTGTTGTTTCCATGGACGTGTAATAAGAGCAGGACAAACTTTTATCAATCTATTCAAATCAGCCTTAAAACTTTCAGAATTGGAGGGACAAGGAATTTTTCTTCCTCTACATTTCCCGGCGTTTTCCATTCATCTTTCTAAGTTTCGAATTGTTAGTAAAAGATGTATCAATTAAATACTACATAACTCGTTAAAATTCGCTGTAAACGCCCGTCAGATATCTTGTAAACATTAAGTAATTAGTTTTGAAGTATTAATGAAAGTTGCAGATTCATATGCAATTCACATTTCTCTCCCAAGTTCTTGGATTTTCTACAATGTGTCAAACATAAACATTTGAATTTATTTAGTGTAACTCAGGCCTTTCAAAGCGGATAAATAGGTCATTAAGTCACGTGTTCCGTAGTTAAAAGGTATGATAAGGCGCGAAAATTTCTCATGTATCAATTAGCTTTTGAGCGCTCAATTGCAATTTTGCTTTCAATCCTCATCTTTTCCTAGTTTTGTAACTGAAATTTATAAGTGGAGTTGGATTATTATAACACCTAGGTTACGAAAGCTTACGTAATGGTACTGTAATACTGCTGCAATATTTAAGAACTGAGTTTATTGCTCGCAACGATGGAGAGTTCGTAACTACTGCAAGAGGCCAAGAATACGTTTCCTCCTCTGTGGAGTTTTTGGGTACAATTTTACGTTGCATTAATGAAAGGTGATATTGATTTGATATTGCCTTTACTTACGACTGCCTATTGTAGACAGCTAATAGCTAAGATGCCACCACTGCCTGAAATTCTGTATTTCTTTTGTGAAGAATCTCAAATATATGGCATCTCTGAATCCACTGATAATTAACGTTAACTCGGCAAAACATTGAACCACCTAGATACAGGTTCCTTTAGCTTTTCGTTTACACCGGTCGGCAAGACTCCTGCTTTTCGATTTTTCATTTAATACGTTGTTATGCCTTACTGACGATGCATTATTACTTGAATTACTCATTACTAATGATATTAAAAATAAAAAACAATTTTTTAATGAATTGGTAAAAGCTTTTCGCCTATGCCATCGTCTGTACTGATAACAATGACTCATGTTTTGGAATTGTTCTCATGAAATAGGTAAATAGGTGCTCTAAAAATCCCGAATTAAAGAAATTTGAGTTCCCTATAGCTACACAATCCGAAAAGTATTGATATATAAACAAATTATAGGATTTATTACGCGGCATTCAAGAATAATATCTTAACAAATCTTCACAGGCTGACAGTAATTCGTGGGCTTTTCGAGGCAATTAAATTTAAATTTAAATTTTAAAAAAACCACGACCAGGACTGGCGAACTCAAAAATTTGGACAATCGAGTTTCTTCTTGTTCTCCACTTCAGGGTATACGAACCAACAAAAGAAAAATTGAAATAAATGTATTGTAAGAATTTACTTTTCCCAGGGAAACCTCACTACACAAAGAGACACCAAAACAATGTAATATGAATTCTAGAAGAAGATAACAAAAAGAAAACTTTGAAGTTTAGCTTGAAGACCATGTCTCTATCAAACAAACAAATGCAAAAATAATCTTCTTTATAGTTTCTAGTAAGTAAGTGATACATTGCGAAAGAGCTTAGTTTCCAGGCAGCTTTGAATTTTTAATTCCCTGTTTAACGAGAAACAATAACAAAATAATTTGAGTCAATTTATACAAAAATCAGAACAAAATGATTAAAACAAAGGTGTAGATAGATGACAGTGGAATTTATCGTTGATTTCTGGCGTTTTCAAAGTCTCACACGTACTCATACAGGTTATCGGGTGGAAATGGAAAAAATTCTCTATTCAACGTAAATCTGGGCCCTTTTACCCTGTAAATAAAGAATGTGAAAGCAGCTTTACAACACAGCGATGGATTTAGGTCTGTAATTTGCATGTTTCACCGTAAACTTGCATGTCAACCTGGAACCTGAACCTGTGTTTCGAACCAGAAACTCGTAGACACTTTTAAAATATCACGTTTTTTTATATTTGATAAAAAAAGTTCAGAAAGCCCTCCTTCCTGGTGCCGTTTTTCGTGTGGTTACTGCAGTATCACTTATTATAGTAAAACAAGATAGCACTTCAAAGTGTGAGCTTTGTGAACATATGGGTGTTTCACCACTCACCGGGAAAGTTTGGGAATGAAACATAGAGTACGTTTACATGAGAGCCGTACTGCACTCAAACCGATTTGAGATCTCAGTACGAGTAGAAATATTTTTCCTTTACATGAAATGGTTTAGCACATTCTGCACTTTTATTTCTACACGTGTCAGCAAAATTTAATTAATATGCACATATGTACTCATAAGTCTTCTTTAGATGATTTTAGTATTATAGCTAAGAATTTTTTGTAACGCTTTTTCATTCTACGAGACTACCGGGTCTTTATTCTTAAAATATTTCTTGATGTACCTGTTAAGGAACAACGATGTTATATATATATATATACATACATACATATATATATATATATATACATATATATATACATATATATATATATATGTATGTATATATATATATATGTATGTATATATATATATTGTAATTGTGGTATTAAAATAAATCATACAAGTGATAGTTACTTACAAACACTTTCTGATGACGTTCGAATGTTCGAACGTTTGAAAACATTAGAAAAATCTTTCGAAATGGCGCGAAGTTGTAAATGTTGCATGGAAAACCATGTCAAACACATCCAACATGCATTTTTAATGTTGGAAGTAAGAAAATGTTGGATGAAAAGTTTGTTCTGAAACAAATTTCGTCCAACACGGTCTAACATGTTTTTTTCTTCTTTTTTTTTGTGAAACGTTGGATGAAAGGGGAGTGGTAAACGGATCCAACATCACGTCCAACATCACAAAATTCGCTTGTTGGATGAAATGTTGAATCCGTTTGATCGGGCCTTTAGGTCATAAAACAAATTGAACGAAACGACATTTACATACTTTAAATACCATAAAGGCAGGCGCAAACCGATCCAACATTTCATCCAATATTTTTTCCTGATGTTGGATGGCATCGAATTTTCCGTTTGTATAACTTCATTCAACGTTCCGTCATATAACATTCAAAAGTTCATTCATTCGCATTTTCAAAATGGACGACAAAGCATTACTGGCAATGTTGATCGTGTTGAATGAGTTAATTGACTTACATGATGAAAAGCAATCCCGTGGAAAAACAAGAAATTGGGTCTGACTTTGAATATGTTTTGGGCGGGATTTCACATTTGATTTGACATCTTCTTATACTAATACACAATCTTGCTTTTTTCTTACTTAACTTTTAAAGAAAGAACGTTAGGTAAAATTTCCCGGGAAGTTCGTCAATGGATGTATGTTTTTCCGTATTAGTATAGGGAGAATCTCCCATTGGGAGAATAGGAGAATTTCACGGTCATTTTCTCACGAGGAGCGCGTAAAACCACGCTGCTGCGAGAAGTATTTTTTCAGTATTAGTATATTACTAAATGATGTGACGTGATTTTTTGGCACGGGGGAGATTGCATTGCACCCTAAATAGAATGCGATTTCAAGGGTCAAATATCTTGAGAACCGATGGGGATAACTGACGTTTTTGGGGCTCTGCAATATTGGCGATAGGTGACGAAAAAAAAATTGGGTCTAAAACTTTTTGGGGGTGGGTGTGATGTCATCAAAATCTTTGATCGACGATATCTCGGTAACGGCACGTCGTACACAGACGATCCTATACATTTTTTTGATCATCTTTTCGAGCTCTACAACTTAGTGGTACTTATTCTTAGCAATTATGTGATTTTATTTTCGGCATCTATTTTTAATATACCTGACGATGATAGCGGGGGCCGCTCAAAATGTAGTGCCGCGCTTTTCGTGCAAAAACAGAAATAAATAGAAATTTAATGTTTCAATTTTCCATTGTTTACACGTAAAAATTTATGAGATTAAAAAAATCAGACAATAGAATTAAATATTAAACTTGACGCAACTGCGATTGTAATTAAAATGAGATGCTGAAAGTCTGAAACCTGGATTAAATCTTGAAAATCCATTAAGTTATTGTCTGAAAAAACGAGACAATAGATTGGAATGTATTAATTTCATTTGCATACCTATTTTTTTGTCTGATTTATTAATCTCATTTGTCAACTCTACATTTTGAGCTATCATCATTAAAATGCGTCTGTTTCAAATGAAATATACGTTTTATGATTTATCTATATATATATTAAAAAAAATATTCAATAGATAGATATAACCGTTACTAAATCAGGACAAAAAACAAGCTTTCATATTGTTCATTTTTTTTATGTAATAGCTTTGATCAGCATTTTGAGCTCTATAGCGTGGTACTACTTATCCCCTATTCGCCACCACCATATTAAGAAGAAGAACACGGGATAGCGGTAAATCATGGGGAAAGTAAACCTGTAAAAACATTTTACACGCTATACTATATATACACCCCTATATATTGAAAGAGGAAGAGCACGGGAGGTGTGGGCGGCAAATAATGTGAAAAATGAACCTGTAAAATGTTTTTGACCAGCATTTCGAGCTCTATAGCGTGGTACTACTTATACTTTTGGATTGTGTGATTTTATTTTCGGTCACCCCTATATTGACAGAAAAATCACGGGATGGTGGTAACTCATGGGGAAAGTGAACCGGTAAAATGTTTTTACCCGGGATACTAGTCTTCTTATATTAATACTAAATCTTGCTTTTTTCTTACCTAACTTTGAAAGAAAGAACTTTAGGAAAAATTTCTCGGGAAGTTCGTCAATGGATGTTTATTTTTTCCGTATTAGTATATGGGGAATCTCCCATTAGGGGAATCTCTAGCTCCATCTTACGGGTTTTTATTACTTCGTGGAGTGTTGTGCCTTAAGGAAGACATCATAAAGCCGCCTGGAGGAGAACGCAATGCAATATTTTTTGCGTTCGAAAGTTCATCAAATTTTCTCAACGTTCATTTCTTTAAACGAGAAATGAAGACGCTGTGTGTAAAATTTTTTGTTTTGGTTTAAAAAAAATATTATATCCAACCCTTTAAGTTCAGTAATAAAGAATAACAACATTGATCGGTATCAGTAACTACTCTATCGGACGAGATAGTCGATGTAGACCTGTTATGTGTTCATGTTATCAGTTCATCATTTTCTACCGATGCCTATTTTTAAATGTGTTTGAATGTAGCTTTTTCGTATCAGTTAATTAGATTAGAAAATTGAATAGTATAGATGAATGTAATACAAAAAGAGAATGTGAAAATCATGGTTATATACAAATATACATGTTTTTTGTATCATGATGCACAAGTGGAGATTTGGGTTTTGACATTTCCACAATTGATAGCAGAATAAAGATTTGAAAGATAGAAACGTCTCAGAAGGTATTGTTTTTGTTAGCTTTAGTTAATAGGAAAATATGAAGGTATTTTCTTATATTTCAGAAGTTTAATCGTGGTTAGGTAGGAGTATACGTTCTATTGTCTCTTTTTAAAATCCCTGAACATTGGAATTTTAGCTTTTAGTTTAACTGTACAACTTTAGAAATTTCTAAATAGGCCAGATAGCACTGAAAAAATAGGGATAATAGCATTCTTTGAATGATCGATCCAAAATATTTATACGACAATTTTGTGTTAAATATGATATAATTCCAACATGGAGAAGCACAACAATTTTTGTAGATACACAGACTTATCATGACAGTATTGCGTGTAAAAACAATTTATGAAGAAAAACTGTAAAATGTTTTTACACGCTACACTATAGAGTGTATAATTATAGACACAGCGAAGGATATCAGAAAATCTGTTTGGAATTTTAGTTAACAGGTGGATAATCTTTTTTACTACCATTAATCTACAGCCGAAACATGTTGAAAACGTAATTTTATGCGCATTAGCAAGGCACAATATGTTAATCAAAAGCCCAAATTCAGCAAACGCTTATCGTCCTGTACCTGATTTCCTTCTTGAAAACGGTGTGAAGTGATAGAAGGGAGTGGCGAAATAATGCTGTCACAGATTCGTTTTATCCATTATAAATGCCACGAGGTGGGCACAACGGAACCACTTTAGTCAAATCAGTAACCCAGTGGGCACGCATCCGTCCTTCAGACGTCCCGTGGACGTTCTCTCGTCCACGTACCATTGTGGACATCTTCTAGACGTCCTTTGAACGGCCTCTTTAAGTCCCTGTTGGACATCCTATTCGAGCGGACGGATAAGACTTCACTTTTGAAATCCCCGGGTCGTTTCCGGACGTCCTAACTGAACGTCCATGGGAAGAAACAGGGATCATTTTGGAAACGAAGGAGTCGTGGAATGGCAGTGGAAATATTATAAAAAGGACTTTTGAACTCAAAGACTCAAAAATAGGGTGCATGTATCTTTAGAAGTAAAAATATTTACATGAGATATTATCATTAAAAAGATTATAGCTAAAGTAAAAATTAAATCTATACGTGTACAATTTCATTTCCTCTATTCTTTACGTCTTTCTATTTGCATCTTTCTCTCCTCTATGATGACTTTTCTATTTCAAATAGAATATTTGAAATCCGTTTTTCTGCGATTCTGCTCTTACGTTTGCTCAACTGGGAGAGCTTTTCTTCTATATACATAGAAAAAGCAGATGTCTTAGGATCTGACACTTCAACAAGCTTTTTTTCCGCGGTTGTCTTCTTTTTTTGCTTCTAATTCACTCTGATCTTCCTGGTTCAAATTGTTTCATTTTAATGTATCTCGACTTTTTGATGCCCCGATGACTGGACGCAAGAAAGATAATCTATCATAATGGATCCAGCTCAACGTATAAAGCTCGTTGATTTTTGTTTTGACTGAAGCAACTGTTGTATCGAAAGCACTTGCTATGGCTGTGTAGGTGATTTCCTTCAAGTTTCTTTTCGTTTCTTCGTGGAAAACATCCCACAAACATGAATTTTCTTTAAGCATATCTATAAGAACAGATACGTCCTCGTCACTCCAATCTTTTACACTTTCTTCTTCCTTCCCCTTCTTTTCTTTTGCCCTTTCTTCATCTGATTTTTCTCCTTTCTTGTCTTTTTGCCTTTTCCTCTTTCCTCTTGTTCTTCCTTTTATGCGTTTTTAAGGCTACGCTTTGAAGAGATTGATGCTCATCATCACTACTCGAATCTATCTTCTTGAGTTTAGCGTTTCCTTTAACCCACTGATACAATGCGATGAAAACAATTTTTCCACAGAAATGAAATCGAATATGCATTCGAACGTCCAACATATTTTATCCAACATCATCCAATATGTTTTTTTTCTTCTTCTTTTTCGAAATTGCGAATTTTGAAAGTTTTGAAAATTTCGATGTAAGATGAAATGTTGGATTGGTTTGCGCCCGCCTTAACGCGCCATGTTTCCACTGTGTAGGACTGTTTTAGAAAGTGTTTGAGACATAAAAAATAACAGGTAGTACTTTGACATTGAAGCTTATGTCAATTCTTTCCTATTCGTCATAGCATCTGAAGAAATACGAAATAACGCTACGAGCAGAAAGCATTTGGAAAGAGGTTTGCATGTGAATCACGTTTTCTTTTTCACTAATAGTTCTTTTTTGCACATTCCCTTTATCGAAAAACAAATTTCTACCCGCAATTTTACTAGTCACCAATAGCCTATTCCTTGGATTTTTTTCCATAATACAGCGAGAGAAAGGAATTAAAAATACTGTGATACGTCTTACGATGGCGTTTTGATAATATTGTTGTTCATCAAATTATAATCTTATTCTTTTGATATTATCTCTACAAATTTTCTGGATTTCACAGGTAACAGTAAAACGTATGATGTAACAAGGGACTTATTGAAGTTGGCACGTTACTTGACTTCTTCTTTTCTTTGTTTCTTATGCATGTTGTCAGTTAGTATCTATTCGTAACTGGGAGCTTTTGAGTCCTTGGCCTTCTGTAACTGTAACGGTTGTTGCTAGGTTGTTGATGGGTTTACTAACTTTTATTTGGTATAAGAGGAAAGATTAATTTCAGTTAATCCTTTGTTCAGTCTGACCCTTTGGTTACAATAGGCTCACTTGCAGAAAACCATATGCGCATCCCATCCATAGTTAATGTTTACATTCAGTTAAACTCAGTTATACATGAGAAGGTTATAGCGTTCCTTGAAAAAAATATTTGCAATTTATTTGTACTTAGTTCGGAAATTGATGCAGTCTAGACTACTTCCGAAGCACTTGGTATGAATGACAGTTCAAGATAACAAAATAAAAAGGTGGTTGAATGCCTACTTCTATAAGTAAGGATTTCGAAATTATTATTGGAAAATAAAGTGTACCTTTTTAAATAAGCAGTGCTTTTGGTTATAAGAGAGTTTTTTTGGACAGTGTATTTTTTAGACTATTATAACCTTAATCTTTTCCTGTATTGATGCAAAATCATAACTCTCTGTAACGGTTGGGACGCAGCTAGGTTGTTGATGGGTTTACTAACTTTTATTTGGTATAAGAGGAAAGATTCATTTCAGCTAGTCCTTTAGTCAGTCTGACCCTTTTTTTTTTTCTGATGGTGTTTAGTGTAACTTTTATTTCAGAAACACTTTCAGTGAGAAAGACTTGAGTCCGAATGTCAAGTATATAATAAGCAGAAGTAAGATAGAATCTTTTATTCAGCATTATTAAAGAATGTTTCAAAACTGCATGCACACTTGTTATGATTGCTTGGTATTTGTCAAATTTCAATTGATTTCGATAATTTTGGTATCGATAGGAAGATATTATCAAGCACTATAATATACAATGAAAACTAACTTTTAAAATTAAGAACTGAAGCTGGAAAATTGGAGATAAAAAAGTGACCTTTGCCAATATGATAGTTAAGAAATCATTATTATGTCAATGGAAACGCTAATCTTTGCTGATTATGAATATATTATTTTCTTTAAAATTTGAAATTGATTTTTTCAGGAAGATTCATTTTTTTCTAAGCAAGCCCTACCAACGTTTTCAGCTATTATATAAAAACTATTTTTGACTAAAATGGGGGAGGAATCTATATCTATATCTAAATAGCACGAGAAGCAATAAAGTTTAATGACATTTGAACAGATGGAATAGAAGCAAAATATGATCTGTCTTATAGTTTTGGGGGAAATAAAGTAAAGATACTTTCGCGCTATATTGTTTTGAAAGATTAACAACTTACATTTAGTCAGCAATATAACTTAGAGTAAGGACGTCCTGTTTTCTTCACGAATCTGTGTTTTTGAGTTTTTTTAAATACCGTATTTCCTCTAATAAACGCCGCGGCGTTTATTACAAATTGCAGAGTTTGGATGCGGCGTTTGATAGAGAGCGGCGTTTATTACAAAATGAAAAATCAAATAAAAACAGATTTTAAACAACAATGTTTTCTCTTCCTAAAAAACTGTCTAAGCTAATAGCATTTTACATTGAAATTGACGGTAATCACGTGCACGCAATCATAAATGGTTAAAAAGAAGTACGAGAAAAACAATATTCGTTTTTATCTTTAGTTGTGGAAGAATTTGTTGATAGAAAACAAGTCCAACTCGTGTAAACTATTATTTGTTGCTTGTTTAGTCTGTTTTCTAATAAACGCCGCTTTTCAAGATGCGGAGTTTATTAGAAGGCGGCGTTTATTAGAGGGCGGAGTTTATTACAAATGCTTGGCTATAAGTGCGGCGTTTAATAGAGGGAGGCGTTTATCAGAGGGCGGCGTTTATTAGAGGAAATACGGTAACTGAAATTTTCAGCTCAAGTTCTCAAGTTAATTTTTCTTTGTATATTATAGTTCTTAATAATACCTTTCCATTGCTACCTAAGTTATTGCCAAGCAACCATGAAAAGTGTGGACATTATTTTGAAACGTACTTTAGTTATCATTATAGTCAAACTCAGTTATACCTTTAAAGCTTAGTGTTCCTTGGTAAGAAAATATTCGCGATTTTTTATACTTAGTTCGGAGATTGATGCAGTCTAGACTACTTCTGTTTTGCGAAGCACTTGGTATGGATGATAATCAGGTAGCAGAAAGCTCCATCTTAGTGTCGATGTTTCAAGCAAGATAAGAAAACAGGACAAAAGATACTGGATGTCTTCGAGACTGCCAATATACTTCTGTGAATACAGTTATTTCAACTATTGCTGCTTTTTTAAATAGGCAGTCCTTTTCGATATAAGAAAGTTTTTCGAAAGTGTTTTTGTTTTTTTTAAGACTTCCGTTAAAAGTTTTTGTCAGATTAGCTGTGTTTACAGATCTCGTTATAAAATCCATTTCGGTTTTTAAATTGAAACCTTCTTTAGGTGCTAAAATTAACAATTTGAAAGTACTGTATGAGCATGACAGTCGAAACTCTGGAACAAATTTATAGTAAGCTGTATTTGGTATCAGTGCTATTTTATGTAGATTAACATGCTCACTCCATTCATAGCTGTTTGGGAATTATTAGTAATGTCAAATATAGTAAAGGGTGGTAAAAATCGAATTTTAAAACATAATTCTGCAAAAATCTGTTTAGATAATTTTACTTAATTTTATTTTTCTAAATTTTGTGGAAATCATAGAGGGAAATTGAAGTCGAAACTAAGATTTTTTGATGTTTTTTATTATTATTTCTGAGCTATACAACTTGAATCAGATGTTCTCATTTCCTTGATCATCCTTGATTTTTTGCGGTTCATTTGCCTTTTACATCTGGTGTAATTCAACAGCCTCTTCGGTGACACTACATCTACTGATAATATTACGCATAGCATTATTACGAAGTGCAGCTTACTATAAATTTGTTCCCGAATTTGCATGCTTTATAGCTCTCACGCTTTTGATAAAAGAAGTTTTTTTTATTTTTTTTATTTTTTTAAACTATTAATCGAGTATTGGTTGTGAATGTATTACCAAAATGTTCATTTGACGCACTCTACCTACGCAGTAATTCCATAATGTGCAAATAAAGATAAGCCGAATGCTTTAGTTTTAATTGTTTATATGTTGTGAAAAGTGTCAGCATAATTCTCGTATGTATAATGTTTGGATGTGTTTTAGTTTACCAATACCTGGCCTTGTTTGGAACATGCAATATTCTATCGAAATAGTTTGCCAAAAGGAAGACATTTAGATCAAGTAGGTTAGACGTTTCTATTATTTCCTGATATGTTATCTGGACTTTGATTAAAATACTTTTAGTTTTCTTTTAGTTGATGTTGTGCTCTGTATATGCTATTGCCAAAGTCATTGGTAAAGAACTTCAGTTCCGGGAATTAGTTAATTGCTATAAAACACTGAATCTTGGTCAACAAGCAGTAAGAAATTAATATATAATTGTTTGTAAAATCGTTTAGAGTTAATAATGCTCTGAATTACACCAAAATCTGTGGAAAAATCTATGGAAGAATCTATGGAAAATTACACATTACACACTGAAATGAAATTTTCACTAATACGCTTCTCCACACCACCGGAATGTCTTCCTGTATATTGTGTCACAATGTTGTAAACGAAAGAAAGAGAAATCAAATGTTCTATTAGAAATAATAGAACTTCTCATTACACCCAGTTTTTTTGTTTTTTTTATTATTCGTTTTTAGATTTGGAAATATGTTTTTATTTCTAATAACAACTACAACTCTATCATCCAGTTTTATAACTCCATTTTCATGCCATCTTTGAAAGATTTTGTGTTGCGACTCGGTCTCCACATAAAGGTAACAATCCAGTCTTTAGACAACAGAATTCCTTCCATCCATTTTTTATAATGCTTAACCTTAAATTTTCCTTTCCTTTCCTTTAGCTTATTATTGTTTTGATCATTTTAGAGTGACTTCAGCTCGTCCACATTGCATACCACATTTTTGCAGCTCAGGTAATGTGGAGTTCATATCCTTTGATTCTCCTTCGTAGGATCATTGGAGTTATTAGACTTATGAGGTTTATAGTTAGCAGCTTGCCAGTTTTTAGATTACAGATATACATTTTTAACTCTACCGCCTGTTCTGTGATGGTGCTTAATATCATGATGTGGTCACGTAATGATTTCTTTTTCTCTTGGATTATAGAAGTACTTATCTAAAAGAAACTTGTTGGTTTTGACAAGATATCGTTTGTTGTCTGTAGTTCGAACGGTTCCAACACTTGACTACAATCCGTTGAATAGTTACGCATTCTCCGAACTTAGCTTTGCAGATTTGTAAAGTTGAGCATGTTAACCATCATACATCTGCTCATCAACGGAAGTCTACTGACAAACTGTTCTATGTTCCCTTGTACTTTTTATGATTACTTTTGGGTTTTTTTAAAAAGAAAACTGTATTATTAAAGGCGTTCAGTGATCCATACCACGAAATCAGTTTCGAATATTTATAGAAACTCTAAAAGTATTGTCTTCCCTAAAAACAATTATTTACGTATTTATCGAGAGAGAAAAAATCAGAAAAAGATGTATGTTGTGCTATATGACATGTAACAAACATCTCACAAACATCTCACAAGCATTTAACACTCTCACTAAGGTTTCGGGTTAATGTTTAATTTTGTCCGTATGTACATTCTGGGAAAAAAAGACTGCTAACACTGCTATCCCTTCTAACCAATGCCAAACGTTGTTTGTTTTTTCAGATTCAATAGTACTAAATACTTCCACAAGTGACACTAACAATTGCACCATGTGAGACTGTCTCAGATTGTCAGTGAGTCACTAATCTTCAGGTGAGAGTTAAGATTCTCTTTCAAAGTGTTTTTTATCAACTGCAATGCAAAGTTATACTGTTACGTGAAATTTCAACTTTTTACAGCCATGGAGGAGATTCCTTGTACGATTCATCCAATGAAATTAATTCAACTATTTAGTAGCATAAAGTCTGGTTGCGGAATTGTAGATGTACATTTTCCAAGTGCAGCTGGCATAAAGGTTTGCACTTTCGTTCAAATCAAGGAATGTATGTTTAGATTTATATCTAATATTCCAAGATGTTATTTTTATGTGCTATTAAGTTTTTTGTCAAATCTATTTCCCTTGTACCACCTATTGATTCTTTCTTAAATAATCAATCGCTTCGTTAAAGAATCAGAAACTACCTCTACTTGTGACTATTAGTAAATTTTCCGAATTTGTGAAAAACCTATTTATGCAATGAATATTTACATCTGTTGAAATGAATTAAACGGTTTGATGATGAAAATTATTCGCATGAGCTACCTGACAAGTGGAAATCAACCTAACATTGTATTTTCTTCAGGTATCAGAAGTTTGTTTTTCAAATAATTATACAGCTTCAGTTACGATTAAAGGAAAGCCTCCAGCAAACGTTGATGATGGTGAGCTTTTAACGTGATCATATTTTATTTGTCTAAACAGATCGACTGTCCCATTAATTTCTGTGGCTGATGATTAATTTAGGGAAGTACAAGACCATCCTGAACAATTTCGTCTTGATGCACTCATCACATTACGCAAACGAAAGCCAGAATCGTTTTACATTCAATTTCGCAGAGGTGAGGATTTTGACTAAAACTATTAAAGACGATTTATATTTCTCTACCAGCAATAACATTCCCGGACGCCTTTCGAATAAAACAACAAAGTCCCGCATGTGCATACAGTCAAATCTCTGTAGTTCGAACCTCCATAATTCCAACTCTCTCTAATTCGAACTAATTTCAAGGTCCCTTCACCTATGATTTCTTTTTAATCGAACCTCCGTAATTTGAAACCTCCATGAATTGAACCATTGTTTCGATTCTTTGAATGTTCGAATTACAGAGAGTGTACTGTATTTCTAAATGCATTTGTTGCAGCCAAATATATGTAAGCCACGTTTCACAATTTTAATGTACAATATATCATGTTTGATGTCTCCATCATGCGAAGTCCTTGCATTTGACGTAGTGTCCAATATTTTCTTTGTTAGTTAGGCTTCAGTGAGGACTTGTTTGTTGGTCTGCGTTTTATCCTTCGTCTACCATCTCCGTTATGGCAAAAGTTTGGTATTGCAAATCTGAATTGTAAAAGACGAAAAACAAGTCAGGTAGAATTGAATGTTGTTCAATCATTTCTTTATTGGTTTTCTACATGCTTCGTATTAGTAATAACCCGACCTTAAGGGCAATTTGGGATTAATAGCCCAAGTCATTACTGGTTAATCGTATAGTAATCTTTGCTCATAATTGTTGATGTTGAATTTTCTGTCTTTTTATTTTTTCAACCCGAGACAAACATAAACACAAGTGCCACAATGGGGTTTTATTAAGACAAACCGTGTGTAAAAATTATTATCTATTTTAAAAAGAGAAATTTCAATAAACTATTCAAAAATTCAAAAAGAGACTTGCGGCACATTTTTTGAAGGCATACGAATTATGAATTCCAAAGAATAGGTGAATTTGGAAATCATAATATTTCAATGAAATCCTAGTTTTGAAAGACTCATTCTTTTCATGGAAAGTTGATCAAGATGAAGAGAAAAAGCATGTCATTGTAAGTACTGTAAAGTAATATTTTATTACATGTTTTATCAACGTTCCTTTCTCTCTCATTCCTCTCTGGTTAAATGAAACAAACGAAAGATAAATGTCTGAGTGTAAAATTTTGTTTTTATATTTAGGACGACAATGTTGAGATTGATAATGCATTGGGCATGAAACTTAAAACACTGTATGATTTAAAGAGGATGGTTGGAAACGTTGCTTTAGAGAAAGAACCTGAAACTTTTGATGTGAGTAAAGTTATTAATGCTAATCTTAACTAGATATGGCATTCTCTGAACAGCCTACAAGTTGCAGTTAATATCTAAAATATCATTATTTATCGTTAGTTATCGTTAGTTACAGCATGATCTTTTATTTATTTCTGTCCCATTTTTTCGTGTATTATTAAATTTTTTTGTAACGCAGGTTGAGGGGAATTATGACATCAATTTACTTTCTTACAACTGAAATGAAAAAGGAAATACCGACGAAAGGAATTAATCGTGTTTAGCTGATATCACAGGTGTTATTAAGCATACTGTATGCTGGGACTAGTTCGGGAAATTTTTTTGGAAACAGATGCTATTTATTGTTGCGACCAATAAATGAATGTTGAAAAATGCCTGTAGATTGTAATTTGCTATATACAGCAATATTATATTTACCAAATATTATATTTGACATAAAAAACTCAACCTTATCTATGTGTGCCCTTTCAGCAATGGCCTGTTGATTCTCTGGCATTTTTGGAAAACATGAAGCAGCACTACAAGAATTTGTTAATTACAATATTATACAAATAGTACTGGCATTTCCTGAAAAAGGTGCAACCATGAAATCAGGTCTCGTTTACAGTTTTAAGTGTTCTGGCTGCAATGCCAGATATTATGGTAAGACTAAACGCCATTTTAAAGTTAGAGCCTGTGAACACCTTGGGATTTCTCATTTTCCTAAGATGTTTGCTAAATTAATCAATAAAGTACCAGAACATTGATCTAAGGTCTTGCATTTCCCTACCATCATAGTGTGGTATACTATCGCTTTTCCGAAAACCTAGCTAGAATTTAGAGAAAATTAGCTTAAATAAGCTGCTAATTTAGATTAATATACTTTTTTTTATAGAAGTTTGTTTAAAATTATTGGCCGCCAAATTGACTTATTGGTTTGTGAAGCTTAGAATTTGACGATATTCAGCATTTCGGAAAAGCCCCTCGAATAATTAATATTGTCAGAAAACACGTCAGTTTGCGAAAGTACATTTTCAGAATTTTTGTTGTTTTGTTTGTGCCATTTTCTTTTTACTACCATTCTGTAAACGTTTTCTTTACTGATTCTTTGCTTGGACGGCTTTTGTATTTTGTATTTGTGGCTGACTTGACCTATTCCCTCGTCATATCTGGGTGATATTCTTCATATAGTTAAATTAGAAGACTAGGGAGAATCCCAGAAATGTGCGAGTTGCAAATTTCGATATTTCCATTTCGTTAGCATTCCGTTAATTAATATATTATTTTGTCCATAGGCCATGTATTGCTACAACATTGCACAGAAATTAGTGACTCCATTTTCAAAAGTGCTTGAAATTATGCTGCTTAAATATTAGGAGTGCTAGAATACGTACGCACTTAACTGAAGGTAATGAAAATATACGTAGGGAATGAATAGCTGAGTGATTAGGGAGACAGTAATAGGGAGAAGTTCCAAATCGACCTTTACCAGTTAGCAAGTATGGCACGTACAAGCGTGAAATGAAAACTCAAACAAATAGCAACGGTTTAAAGGAAAGGGAAAAGCAAAACAGCTAAACAGTTCTGGGGATTGATTTGTAGATTTTCCTCGTGCTGGTTATCTGAAAATTATCCAGAAAGTAAATTATTTTATGCAAAAAAGGACTTGCACACAAGCACCTTTATAAAAAACATGGGAAGTTTAATCAAATACATAAAACTTTTAATGCATTTTTTTCAAGCTGATTATACATAAAATTGATTATACGTAAAATTACAGATGATTCCTATATTCGACAGGCCATTTTTATCTTTAGTTGCAAGGGTGCAAAATGAAATTTACTTTTTAATAAATTACCAGAAAAGTGTAAAGTGTAACTTTATCAACTACAATAAAATATTCTGCAGTGGTTATATAATGTGCTTGACTAAAGGCCTTTGAAAACCCTATAAACGCTTCCTTCAAAATCACCTCCGACGCATATTTCCTGTTTACGACAGCCAGCATACTTTTTGTTAACACATCCGGATCGTTTTGGCAGATTAACGACATACCCAGCATTATTTGTTGCCCAACATTCACCCCAGAACTGCATCTTAATGAAATTGTATCCTTGCTCAGCAGCTATCTTTGCACATCCACAAGTTAGCCTATCGTAAGAAAAGTGACTGTCGAATAAGGTCGCCAATGAGAAGAATGTTATTAAGGAAACAAAAAAGAACGAAACGCTTACGACAATAGGTTGTAAGGGCTCCAGATGATACTGTCTCTATATGATTTGAGCAAAACAAAAGTATTATTATAATTTTGATAAGATCTGCATCCATATTTTTCTAACTTGCCAACGAATCTCTTCGAATCTTTTTCCAGATCACATTGTAATTCTAAAAAATTGGTCATATAATCCAGAAATGATGACAGTGCCTACACTTCTAAAAATGAATTTGAAAATTCCTTACTGGTAAAAACTCGATTTGCCGGACACTGTGTTGGGACTTTTATCGAAGAATCTTGTACATAACAGTCAGGGCATGATGTACCAGCTGGACATAAACATGATCGAGTAGCCAGATTACATTTCTTTAAGGAAAGAGGTAACACTTAATTATAATTATCCAGCAAATCGTCTCCGTATTATTACAATATTCATTGTGCACACCTTGGTTAGAAATAGTGAAAAAATATCAAATTTATTCGGAAAGTTTGCTATTGTTGAAGACCTATGTACCAAGCTTTTTCACTCACCCCTCCTTTCCCACATTTATAAGGACAAGTTTTAGTCAGTATTCCGAGTGAATCAGGGACAACTGGAATGTAGTGCTCGTGACATTGTTTTCCAGAAGTATTTGCAGAGTCTTCGGTAGCACAACCTGGGCAACTGTATCCTGATGGACAATAACAATTCCCACTTTTATCGCACACCTAAAGAAAAAAGCAATACTTCCAACTTTTCAAGGGCGATTTTTCACACGTGCTAAAAGTGAATTTGATAACCATTTGTAGCGGAAAACTGTGAAAAATTCAAGAGCTTACGCCTCCATTTTTGCAATGGCATGCAGATTCTACATTGATATTAGGTCGCGGTGGAAATGTGGAACAAAGACCTCCTGGGCTAGCAGGGTCAGATTTAGAACAGTCCGGACAGCTGTAACCAGGCTTACAAAGACAATATCCTTCACTGGTGCAATGCTAAAAAAAGCAAGTACTTGTATGAGAGCAAATATATCCAAGTAAACCAACAAAGGTTATGTAAGGATGAGAATTGATTAAATGGCATTCAGTACCCCTTTTGATCCGCATAAGTTGTGACATTTTGATATAATCTCATGCAACGTTGAGATAAGCAGACATTGTTGCATACGACACACCTGGAAATTACAAAAACGTTATGGAGATGAAAGCATCTGTACACACAAGCAAAAACTCAACTTAAGACGCGTTTATGATAATCGATTAATTGAACAGTTTTATTTTTTACAGCAAATCGAATGTACACTGCAGATTTTTCTTTGTTTTCACAATTCCATTTGTTTTAGAAATCAATTAATCGATTATTGTAAACACCTCTTTAGAGTCACTATGTAATTGTTTCATTCAATCTTATCATTCTATCAGATCTTTTCGTAATTATGACAGGAGTTTCACTAACACGATAATAACCACTTTGGTGAGTGCTTGTCTTAAATCCGGATCCTTTGATAATTGAAAGCGTAACACCGGAGGTGCACCAATGATTAAATAGAGATTTCTGTGTTTATTACGCCAGTAAAAACTATAATCTCATCTCTTTGAACATACTGAAAACTTGCACGCCGATTAAGAAAGTTAGAGCACATTTGGTAATGTTCAGTAGTTCCAATAGCATAAGTGCAACAGGGACGTTTCCCTAAAATCACCGCATATGACGTCCTTCGTTCACACTTTGCCTTATGTCAATAATTAATGATAATGATTACTGAAAAGTCATTCAGCTAAATCCAGGATATATCGAAAAGTGTGGAAACAGAATTTCTGTTTTCAGTTTGTATCACGCATTTCTTTATTAATAACTAACATTCTCGTCCACAAATTTCGACGTACCCTCTTGATCCGCCTCTGAAATGGATACCTTATTAACACCACATTTGGTTCCATCATTAGGTATGGTTACATCTGCAACATCGTTTCCAAATGGAATTTGAGATGAGCTAGGAGAAAGGTTTTTGCATTGATGCAAGTTTGTTAGTTTTAAGTTATTTAGTGCGTTGGCCTAAGAAAATAGTTTTGGCTTTTTTATCAATATTTACCACTGCAGCATATAATTCTTTTAGAAATTTTATAACGTGTTGTTCCTTTAATTGTTTCAGAAAGATGACAGAAACCATTTTAAGAAAAATGTTAGACACCAGTTCTTATGGATACAGCAAATATCCACATTGCATTTCATATAACGGCGTATAAAAGTAACTCATCGTTCAATAAGAAGGCTACTTACTAGCATACACCGTTCTTTGTGTTGTAACTTCGCACTCTAGAATATGTTCTACTTATGAATCGTTTTCCAGTACATTGTAGTTTCCCACAGTCTACATCGCTGTAAAATAGTTCATTTTTAAACATTAAAAGATAAATGTTTGCTTCAAATCAAAATGTTGTTGTAAACATTTTTTTTAATTTTCTATGTACACAAAAAATATATATGGAGGACCAGCAATGCAAAATTTACTTGAAATGGCATGGTATGAAACTCCCATCGCGACGTCTACCACAGTTGCCAAACTTGTCACCTCTCATGTTAAAGTGTCGATATTTCCCAAGTTTACAAGTCTGTTGGTCACCATGGAATGACTCTAGAATTGAAAATATTTTCAGCTATTTATCATTTTCAATGTTCCAGGGATTCAATGTCCATGACAATATTAAAAGTTTGTATTTTTCACGATAAAACCAATAAAAGAACTGTGCGCAACATATACACTTAAAATATAAAGTATATAATTTTGAATGGCTATCATGTATGAATATTTGATATGGAAAGATAGATAAAATACAGAAAGAAATGTTCTTAAATTGTTTTAAAACTTTTTCACGGAACCCTAATTGAAAATAAACATCTTAGTGTACTAATACAAAATCACTACCTTCCCGGGTAATCAAAAAGATTTAACGCAGTAACTTTGTATGAAGTAGGAATGTTTTTCTATAAAGACAGACTTATCAAATTATCAAATTATCAAATGGGTGTAAAAACAGTTTATGGAGCAAAACAGTAAAAAACGCTTTTACACGCTATACTAGTTTGCTACTAAAACAGAAATACTAGTCAAGAAACAGATAATCTTTAAATGCAATATTACCAGATCCCCAAATTGCTTGACACAAGTCGTTCAAAGATGGAATACATAGTCCATCGTGGCAGAAACTCTTAATGAAAAACTATATTATTGCTAAAGACAAATTGCTAACGTAAATGTTTTTTAAACATCTTCTCCGACGATAACTCACTATTAATGCATACAAGGGAGAGGTAGGGTGTTTAGAAGGTCCTTATCATGTTTTTAATGTTTTTTGAAATTGAGCCTATCGTGCTTATAAATAAGCATATGTATCCTTTTCAATCAAATGCATTATATTGGTCTGTTAACAATAATGACGAAGTTTTTGAAGAGACGTCATGTGTATCTTACCTTCCCATTCTCACAGCTCATGTAATTTTCCATGAATATATTCCTTGGACACTAAAATTGACAGAATTTTTTATTATAGAATCTTTATAATCAAAGAAAGACTCCTAATAACGATTATCTGGAGACGAATGTACACTGATTTTAAATAAAAGAATTTTCTATTGCATAAATTGAAAAATTGAAAAATTTCAATTCAATGAAATACAATGAAATACCGCTAAAAAATATATCATCGGAAGTATAATTTTATATTACACTTAATGACCGTAATAGACATATTCCAAAGGAAGTACAGCAGTGATGAGCCATTCCCATTCATTTTCCTACGTCGTAATAAATAAATTGTCTTCGTTTTTTGATAAGAACAAATGTTGTACAACTTTACGATTTCTTAATAACAATATTGCATGTATAAAATTGCATAGTCTAAAAAGCTGTTATAAGGTCTTCCTTATGTATGCTAGCTGTTATGTCAGTAAAAATGGTTTCAATTTTTGATTGTAAAGTTGTATTTGTTAAAGTACTGGGAGTATTCAGTAAGAAAAAGAGTTTAGGCGTAGCCAGGTCTCAGTCAAAATTTGTGGAGGAGAGTTTAGTCATTTAAAGTAGAAAAGAAAAACGTGCAAGTGAGCTAATCAACACTTAAGATTGGAAAGAAATATCATAACGTTGGACTCCTCCACATTTGTTTGACTGACCTTGAATACGCCTATGAAAAACACATATTAAAATGATAATTCAGTGAACCTACTGTATTACTTTCACCAGTACATGATTCCGTTATGTCACACTTATTTAGGGCTTTTCGGCATACTGTTCCTTTTGCTTTAAACTGGCAGTTTTCACAGCATTGTCCATGTGCACATTTTGCATTCCCTTTAAGCTTGCACGTTGATGGTTCACAGCATGGATTATTACACACCTTGAAATAAAGTAAATCCAGTGATGTTTTGTTGAAATACTCAAATGGAAACAGTGCACTTATCACTTGGTTATCAATTAAATCTCACATTTTGATATTTTTTTCGTGACCAAAATCTTGAAAATCATGATCAGTGAGAATTGCTGTTTTGTTGATAGAATGTTGATAGAATTTAAATTTGCAATTCTCCCTGGTGTAATTAAAAGTTATGAAACGGTGATGAGATCAGATACCTTGGCCTTTCCACAGTCACAGTCTTCATTTTCTTCAACAACACCATTCCCACAAATTGGGCCATCCCAAGTCTGTTAACAAAATCAAATGAAAATTTAATTTTTCAGTGAAACATGGTTATAGTTATCATTGTTCATCACTACAAACAGGTTTTTCGAACAAAGTTGACATGATTTCTTAGGTTCACTGCTTCAAACAATATAGTTTTTAACTACATACAAATTATGGTTATAAAGAAAAGATTTGACATGCAAATATTTGAGAAATTTCAAGGTAGCTATAAACAAACTGTTTATCTATCATAAGATAAGTATTTTAGCAATTTACCTTCTTTGGATTTTTATAGAGACATAGGCAATATCCTATAGCACAGCGTCTCTCCACTGCTTTTCTTGAGCAATTTGACCAGGCATTAGAGCCAAGATATCTACAGGAAGAATGAAGATAAGCATAGTTCTGTTCATTTTAAAGGAAGTCAAAGGCAACTGAGAATGTTCTCAGGCGTTTTAACGCAAATGGCTATGATTTTAAAATCATTGCCATTTGCATCTTTCAATATGTTTTTCCATATCGAAAAAAGTGAAAACAATGTATTACGTCACTCCAGCACTCATTACGCATCTTCCGTTACACTTGCATCCTGTGTCTAAAATGAATTCATTAAAGTCTCAGAAAGACCTCAGTTTCAATTCTTATAACCATAGACGTATTCAGGGTCAGTCAAAAAAGTGGAGGAGTCCAACGTTATGATATTTCTTTTCAGTCTTAAGTGTCGATTAGATTACTGGCAGATTTTCCTTTTCTACTTTAAATGACTATACTCTCCTCCACAAATTTTGACTGAGCTCCAGCTACGCTTCTAATAACTAGAGTCAAAATTTAATACTGCACTTACAATCATGTGGTAAGCCAAAATTATGCCCCAATTCATGTGCAATAATTGATCCTGTAACGCCACGCCAGTACTAAGATGAAAATCGAAAAATCAGATATTTGGTTCACATTACAAATTCATTAAAAATCGAAAATTGCAAATGTTGTTGGATGGAAAATGGAAAACATGATACAAGTAATGTACAGAATATACATTTGACCCTGCAGGAAGGTATACCGGAAATAAAACGGTAAATAACAGTGTGCACATCCGTACATATAGATTTACATAGAGCTGTTATATAGTGTTTATACAATTGTAAAATAAGAGCAAGGTGTTAATGTATTATTTTGTTATTACTTTTATTTCTAATTAATTAGCTATAGCAGTATATTTATCAAATGTTTCTAAACCACTTTGCTTCTACCGGTCACTATGGTATGCTTTTGGAACTAGTATTATTTATTTATTTATTTTAATGATATCTTACTATCTACCCAGGCAGTGTGAATGAGTTTTATTTGACAACACTACATACTATATTATATATATATTTTAACCATTATTGCTTATATATTTATAATAAATCAATTGTATTTATTTTTATCTTGTTAACGACTTATCTACATTTTATTTTATGGAGAAGAACCATTGTATTAATAATGGAACCTAATACATTAGTAGTAGTAGTAGTAGTAGTAGTAGTAGTAGTAGTAGTAGTAGTAGTACGTTTTAGTTTTATATCACAGCAAGTAACTGAATAATAAATCGAAAAATTTGTTTCAAACATACGTGAGACATCCCTTCTGCAATTCCAGCACATAATTCATTTATATAAGCTAATCCAACTACTCCACCTCCTCCTAAGCTGGCACCCCTGAACATGAATAGAAAAATTTGTGTTATCATGTCACCAAAGTATAGGAAGAAAAGACGTCTCATATGTAGATATAACAAGTAAATTGTTATTTGAAGCCTAAGCTCATTAATAATATATAATAAACATGGAACTTTGGCTGCTCTCGTATTTCCTTTCTTAAGCAGTGTGGCGTTTGTTAATTGTTTTGAATATTTGGGCGTTAAAAAAGTTGGGGATCAGTAGTTGTAAGGGATTGTAAATTTATTTTGAAAATCAGTAAATGACACGCTTGTAACGACTAAAGAAAATGAATTGTGTGTAACTTATGTAAGTCACTTTAGGGTTCTAATCTAAACTAATGTTAAAAATTCTATAATTTATACGGTTTTCAGTTTCCTTGCAAATAAAATCACTAGCTTCGAAATAAGTAGATATTTTGAGGGTATAAATATTTAGGCGAGCAGTTATATAAACGCAAACAACTTCAGATCGAGCAGGATACAGAGGAGGACACACAACTCATAACTTTTTTCTCTTGTCCTATTCAAATTCATATTATTCATAAATCGTAAAGAAACCTCCTAGCTCAGATTAACAACTATCGAAACAGTCCAAGAAAACAAATTTTCTTACGTGATCAAATGAATAGCATCAATCTTCCATTTCTTTAGTGGTATCAATACATTCCACTTATATTTATTAAGTCCTCCAAAGGTAGGACTTTCAAATTTATCTTTATCAGCAAATACTTCCAGGTGATTCATCACAATACGTACATTGAATTTACTCCAAAGCTGTGCACGAGAATGTTAATGATACTCAAAAGAGTTCAAATTTTAAACATTTTAACTAAAAGTTAAGGTAAACTTACGAAATCAACATAGTTTATGATTTCGCCAACTTTAATGATTGCGTCAGCAGGGTTTTTACATCTTTTGACCTGTATAAGTAAAAGAGTAGTGAACTATTCAATCAACTACTGGTTTTTGTATTTCATATAAACGCTGAATGTTGCTTTGGGCTTTCCAGTCAATTACTTATAACAAATTCAATCTGATAACTTACAAAAGCATTATCAGCAATCACTCCAAATTCAACATACTTCGTGTCATTAGATTCAACCGAAAAATCATTCTAGAATGAAATTATATATTTAATTGTATGGACTGTATGGGAATGCTTAAATGACACTGAACCAGCAATCTCATCTGATCCCAATAGCTTCACAAACTAGCAAGCAGAAATGAATAATTAATTGATTAAGATACTTGAGTTTTTGCATTGTCCATGTACTTAGAAGCATAATATCTCTCCCGAGCATATTCGTGACCGGTTCGTTCAATTGGTTCCGCTAAAATTTGTAACAATATTATTAATTCTAAAATAACTGATATTTATCATACCTCATTACAGATTAATTACATTATTTTCCGGGGAGCTATCGGGACAGTAAGTGTAAATGAACCTCTTCATTTCGAAAAGTGGGTGCATTTGAATTCTAATGAATTCGAATAAATGTTCGATTTCAAATTCACAAAAATCAAAACAAGTTCAATGATAGGAAATGGCTTAACAAAGAAAAATGAAATGTTTGTGGCGTCGAATATTGCCTTGGTGACATAAACAAATTATTTTGGTTGGACGAATATCTGTTTCAGAGAAAAGAAATATTTGATGCCCAGAACTTTTATTAAGTCTATTGTTCTAAAATCATGCAAATCTTCGTTTCACAAACAAAGGTTTTTGAAATCATTTTTTTGAAATGAATATGCACCAGAATCAACGTTGATATTATTATCATACGCAAGTTGATTATCTAATAAAGAAATATATATTTGATGATTTTTTCTTGTTGAGTTTTGAGTTTCCTTCTATATTTGTTGCTTCTTCCGCCCGCCGAATTGAAACTGGGAAGGTGATTTACTATAGGGTATTGCATTGCTCTAATTTTCCAACGTACAGTGTGCATGAAATGTTTTAAATGTACAGATGATCACAACCAAAAACACTTAATTCAGATGCCGTTTAACGCAATTAAATGCCAAAATGGTGATGAAATTTATGTGTTAATTTTGTAATTTCATCTACATCATCCAAACTTTATAATAGTTGACTATTCAAACTCACTCAATTCAGAAAGTGTTTAAACAAATTACATGGTATTAGTTATATGTGATATTGTCATGAATCGTGACTGGAATTAACAGAGACTTCCTGGAGACTTACCAAATGACTTGAATGGAAGATCAATCATATCGGATTCCTTATACATAATTTGAGTACCATCATCCTAAGAATTACAATAGACCTTTTGTTAAATTACGTCATTACATCTATCGCCTTCATTGTTTCAGGAAAGGTGTTTTATGATATATTTTTTTTACGCTTTAATATGTAAGTCAAATTGTTGAAGCTCGAACGTAATTTGAATTGTTCTTTCGAACTTATTTCAAGGTCACCTATGATCAGTTTGTAAATGAACCTCCAAAATTCACACTCTCCATAAATCGAACCATTGTCTCCGCCCTTGGAGGTTCGAATTACAGAGAGTGTACTGTAATTATTAACATTAGAAACGAGGCGATATATTTTCTGACGTAATTTATGAAAAGGTCTATCATCGGCAGTAATTAATCTTAAGAACCTCATACTGAATACTTAAAAGTTTCGGAAAGTAAATGGAATAACAAAAACAAATTTTACGCCCTTTAGATTTGCACATATGTAAGTGAATTATTACATACAAGCTTGTCAATGTAATGTGTTGTACCAGCATCGTTGTCATGAATGGTTCCTCTATAATAAAAATACTTAAACTTTCTCTGGATCTTAATGAATTCCAAACTAATTCTAATAAAATAATATACAACTAATGATAAATTATTTAGAACTAATTAAACTGTATAATTGTCAAATGTATAATTCCATATTTCAGGCCGATTTTACATCATAGATGTGTATAAATTTAGAGATAAAAATGCAATTAATCTTAAAAATTATACATTATAACTAAATAAACTAATATAATAAAAAAAATTACAACTAGATGCCCTTAGCCAAGTCAAGCGGGCTTTAAAAACGTTTTTATGTCCACGAATAGTAACAATTTCAAAAAATGCCCTTGCACAACTGAAAAACTGTCAAGTGAGATTTCCCCACTTTTGCAGAGCAAACATTTCTATATTCCAGGTAGATTTTGCATGTGAGATCCTCGAGGAGCTATCGTAAAATGACTTTACTTTTCACCTGCATAGCATCAAATATCTAGATATCATGTAACTGATTTTTTATAATGAATTTTGGTAGGCGAATAAAAACTAATAAAAATGAAACGCCATTGCAGGCAAAAAGACTAATGCATCATTATAATTTTAAATATTTCTATAGAATAAAGAAAAGCTTTCTTTTTAAAACATTTGAGACATTGCAATTACCAATTGGCCATAGGAATAACATTAAAGTCATTCAATGTTGATTTCATTTTAATTCGACATTGTATGTCAGCGTATAATATGCGATAGTGATAAATATGCATTGAAACATATTCGATGATAAATTCATTATTAATAAATTTTAAACATAAATGTTTAAACTGAAAAAACAAACAAAAAATTTCTGATAATATTTTTAAGAGATTTCTTTAAAGAGAATGAACTGTTATAAAGATCGTGAAAAAACTGAGTCACAGTTTTCTACAAGGAAATCTCTCCGAGAGAGCGCCAATCATTTGTTTACCTCGTTTATTTGCCTTTTTGTTATAAGTCAGCTCCTCCTGGCATAATTGGCATAATGTTCACTTTCAAATATGTTTCATACGACCATTGGATAGTAAAGAAAAACACACTAAAGATTATCAATGCATTTTTCGCTCTGTAGAAATTTAAATGACGCTTAAGTTTCAATCTGTACCATAACTTACGAAAGGCCATCTCCACATGTGCTGATTATCGCATCTCCATTCCCATTCCTTAATTTCCCTTGGTAATGACAATTTGGAAAGTCCTTAAAAATAGATGAAATCGATGGACTAGATCACAACAATATAAGAACGAGTCTATCGCTTTAAGCGGTCGATCAATAATTGGAAACAGACATAGACCCTTCATAGAGAAAAAAACAAGCAAATCATTATTTGGTCCAAACATGTATTTCCTATGGTAGATTGGATTTTTAAGAAATGTCTCTTACGTGCTTATTTACATCTGAATTGTCGTTTGATATCTTCACATGGTCTGAATGTACGTATCTGAATTAAGGCCAAATGAATAACATTAACAAAACAGGATTAAAAGAGTCATTTTCGTCCCAAGTTTTCCAACTGACATAACGCAATGTAAAATTATATTGGAGATTGTCCAGATGAAGGACAGAATTAGTTCAGGAATTTACCAACTGATAACACATGATAGTCTCTTCCAACTCAAACGAAAATTGATAGTTTAGAATAATGTTTCTAGGTTCGAGATAAAAAGTTATAATGATATAAACCTACTTGTTTTGCTTCAAATCCAAATGGTACGTTTTACCAGCAGCTTTTATCCAGAATTCGACGTTATCTTTGTGATCGTTCTGTTGAGAAAAGTCAAGATCTATTTATTTACATGAAAGAACAAATTGAAATTGGATAGTGAAATTATAGTAACGAGCAATCTAACTTAATGTTAAATGCTTTGAAGGTAACGAAAAAAATTGCCATGCAGGAATAAGTTATGTTAGCTTATTGCATAGTTACTGCCACGATTTGTTATAAGAATCGTTTGGCTTTGTAGTAAACTAAAAATGTCGCCTTTTTTAGTAGGAATGAATGTGCATGTTAGAAAATGTCTACGAATCTGTTATTTTTGGCTTGTTTTGTCAAACTTAAATATATGCCTGTTATAATATACTTTGAGTTTTCACGCTTTGTTTTATAATATTTTTTTGAAAGTTGTAACAAATAATTTTGTTTTAAAAAAATCCATTCCAGAATTTTTCAAAAGTACATACACTATCCTCATCTAACGTTGATAAATTGGGATTATTAAAAGTTTCTTCACTATCTGATTCCATTAAATAAGGGGTTATAACTTCATATTTCCGTAAGTTCTTTGTGATATCTAAAACAAGTAAAATCCATGAGAAATATATTAAAAGATCATGTCTTATAATACTTATATGACGTGAAATAAAATTCACAATACTTAAAATGGCCTTGGAATGTTTACACACTTTCGGGATTTTGGAAAGTGGAAGTGTTTCATTATTTCATCAAATACTTAATAAACGTTTGGCTTTATGGATGTATACTCCGAAGGCAAGATCATTAATGTAAACAGTAATCTTCCATTGCCCAACAGGCAATAAAAGTTGATAGGACTTCTTTGAGACGTTTACTTTATTCAAGCGATACGAACTACCTGGTAGAAAGTAAAAAAGTCCAGATGTGTATCTTAAAGAATAAAGCAATTGAATAGAATTAGTCGATTTGTTAATTCAATGCAAAATCTTTTATTCAGACATTTTCATCATTTAGTTACACATTCATTTAGCAGGACAAGATAACATCGGATATCAAGAATTACTCGATCGAGACAAGTAATTTGTGACGATGTTTAAAGTCCGTGTTTTGGAACTACATCGAGTGTTTTAATTGTATGGCGAGGAAATTCACCTTTTTTCCAATCAGTTTATACACAAATATTTTACCAAACTGCTCAATCCCGCCACGTCGACATGCATTATACGGTAATTATTCAATTATATGTTTTGTTTAGCTACAAATGTGTAACATTTCTTGGATGTTTCTTTGTGCTGTGGCGCTAAATTAAACCATCGCAGTAAATGGTCGACATGGGGGTTTAAGTTAAAGAGGAAGCCCTGGGAACGAAATGGGTGTCAATTATGGAACTGCTATTAGTTTTATTCAATAAGAAATTCACTTTCACTTTGAAGAAAATGATTAGACTCGAAATAATTTAAGTATTCGTTTGTATATTTCAGACGAAAAAAAATCGTGGTGGGTGGCACCATCACCAAAAAACAACAGAAACTTCTCGATTTTCTGCCAATAGTTTGTTAACCATGTGAAAATTGCATTATTATACATTAGCGAGTTGGGTGTGTGCTACTTCTTTCCGGAAACACTGACAGAACGTGATCTATTTAATTAACGTTAAATATAACAAAACAACCTTACAGCCGTTAACTTAGCGACAAATTTATTGAACTTGAATTTTGATATCGTGTATAGTAAAGGCCCTATTAGCTCATCATAATATCCTTTCTGTGAACGTTTCTGTTGACAAAATTGTTTACCGTGGCTATAAAAAAGTGTACGAAAAAATCCGTCTATTTTAATACTCATCGTGCTAAAGCCGCTGAATAATAATATGAACTTGTTAATAAAATAGTTTTTTTTAACTACTATACATAAATAAATAAATAAATAAATAAAGTTTTAAATAATTATAAAAAAAATTAATAAATAATATCTGATCTCGAAAATAATACAAGGTTCGGTTATCGTACGTAAAATACCAAAGAAATGTTATCTTAAAACCCGTCGTTTTCAATCAATGCATGGTATCATGTCTATTTCAGCTTTAATTGAATTAGAATGTTTTGAACAAATAATTTGACTACTCTCCATCGCACATTCCTGCTATCTGACTAACTAGATAGAAGAAAACCATTGCGGAGAAGAGCGGCATATAAATTTCATGGACAAAGAAAAAGAAACAAATAAAACAGACACGTGCATAGACTGGAGAAACAGTTCTTAAAAGTGTTAAAAATTGAATTTATGTTTTTCCAATATCAAGTAAGTAACTTGAAAATGAATTTACGTTTTTCGAATTTCGAATTGCTAACTCGAAAATGTTTTTCCTACCTCGAGTTAGCAAAATAGTAACTGGAAGTTGTGAAGTCTTAACTGCTAACTCGAAGTTTTTAACACGAAGTGGTAACTCGCAGATTATCAGCTTCCTCTTGCTCTTGTTCCTCAGCAAAAAATCTGTAACTTTCACCTCATCACAGTTGAGTCACTAGTCAAATCAAGTTTTCATTTTGCCGAAAACACGAAAAGATTTTTTATGTTATTCTTCTTGGATTCTGTATACGAAATTTTATTTCTGTTACAACAAATAAAAAGGATTTAACACAGAATAAAAATATTTGAACAGACATGAATAAATTTCATAGGACACGTCTCATCAAAAAACAAAATTTATAATCATAAATTAAGTTCCATAAATTCAGAGAAAAAAGTTAAACAACAATACTTAAAAAGAAGTTAATTTAGTTTACTGACACTGTGATTGTATATTTCATCTCACTATATGATTCATCACAACAGAATAAATTCCAATAGAAAAAGCACAAAGGCATGGTCGACTTACCTGACCCGGACCCGGACCCGGTGCCCCGGAGCCCCGGATCCTCGAAAAACCGGACCCTCGAAAAATCGGACCCTTGAATAACCGGACCCTGGTGATTAAAATGGTTATGAGCACGTGCGTGTTAACTGAATTCTGCTGAAACACACAGAAAAAAATTAAGATGAGCTTATATCATTTCGTGTTAACCAAATATAATCTTTTCCGGAACTGAAATCTTAAATCGGTTTCAGTTTTGTACAGTTTTGAAATAAAAAGCCAAGCGTCGGTCGTTAATATTGACGCCATTATTGAGACGTCTAAACTAACGTCGAAAATAAATTGACAGAAACAACGATATCATTTTGAGTCAAAAAACATTAATGGAAAAACGGAGTTACTTAAAAAAAGCGCCAAAATTCTGTCCATAAGAATGAACATCAAACTAAAGTCTAAAGTATATGTTTGCAAAAACGCCGTTACTTCAACGCAGAAAAGGCACTTTGAAACACATTTTGAATATATATACAACGTTGAAAATGTTGCAAAACGTTGAAAATTGATGGAAAATTGAAACAACGTCACTACTACATGGTAAAAAAAGCGTCAAAATTCTGATGATTATTATTATCAATGTTTACCCAGCCTCTTCAGTTCTGATAGAACTGTTATCAATGATGGTCCTGCGCAGGAGGTCATAGATCATTTAAAGCCCCCATTTGAGCTACGGAAGGTGCAAGTATGCTTCAACCGCTCAACCAGACAACCCCCTTAGATATCAATCCCGCTCTCAAGCTGTGTGCTAAGCAGAGTGGATCGATTCACACTGTTATAGTCGCTGGCTTGACTCGGCCAGGATTTGAACCCTGACCTCCCGCACTGGAGGCGAGCACTCTACCACAAGGCCACCATGAATCGGCGTTGATATTGTGACGTCGAACAAAGTCAGTCTGACTTTTGCAAAACTTCTGCATTGCCACGCTTGATATTTAACTCAGAGTTAAATTAAATTTACTATTTGATTTATATTGCGAAACTTACCGTTACGGCGCATCGTACAAAGTCTACCAAAAAATATGGTCAAGCTTTAACACGAGAGAAAAATCGTGCACCACCAGCCCAGGGTTAGTTCATCAATTGGTGGCAAAAAAAGATGAAACAATAAAAGGTGGAGCAGAGGAGTAATAAAATTTGGGACAAGTTATGTTTGTTTTGAACTTTCACATGAAATACATCAAGGACGCCGAAGAGCGTTGTATCTAGTAAAGATGTATAATCGTTGTGTCAAAATGATGTGTCAAGTTTAAACTCACCATTTCCAAAGGATTGAGTGCCTGTCAACAAAATCAGGTAAACCAAAATGCAAATTCGCCCTTCCAACATGGCTATATTGCTTCCAATCTAACTAACTTTTTTTGTCTAACTGTCTTTGCGTGAATGGTTCACACTGCAATACACGGGAATTTATTTATGAATTTATACTAAAACTGCAGGCTTTGTTTTATTGTAATAAATCGTAAATGTCACTCGACGAGATTGTCACTCGAATTCTCTTTAAAGGAGCTTTAAACGAATCACGTTATCATAAGAATTATGGAGGCCTCACCAGAACACAGAGATAAGAGATAAGAGAATAAAAAGAACTATACTAGCTTTATTTTCCATAACAATTTGCGTTTATATAAAAAATAATACAAATTTGTATTAATTTTCACATAGAAATCATCAACCCATATCGTGCTAAGTTATAGAAAAAAATCTCTTATGTTTTGAAAAATCTTGATATTTCGTATTCTTGTGCTCCAAAACGTAATCTTTCATTTATTGATAAACTTCCGTACTTTTATTTCATCTTGGTTGTTAAAAACAAGATTAAATGAGTCTTTGGAGCTAATTTATCTGCAACACGAGCATCAAAACAACGCCACACGATCATTGAAAAGGTTAACTTTGTGGACCAAATCAAGAATTAGCAAACTCGACATTTGGCCAGCTATAACGTGGATAATCATAGCTAATATCATTACACGTGATCGCCGTGCCGTAGCCCCTTTAAATTTTCAAAGGAGAAAAGAAACGAATGAATAGAAATAAAGGTATATCGAAATAAGGGTGCAAGCGATCAAATATTTTAACATAAAGTGCCGATATTTCATGTTTGACTTGCAGTTTTAAGAGACACTTTGGACTGCCGATTAATCCTTCCAGGATTTCTGTTTATATGCCGAATTTTGAAATAATTAAATTTTTTTCTGAAATCAGTAAATTTACAAGGTTTTCTTCTCAATCACAAATAGGTTTTTCAAGCGTGAGTTAACATTTTTGATCTTCGAATTCCATGGCAGATGAATTCACTGCTCATCGGTTTGTCGACCTCGATCCTCTGATGCATGTTATTAGAGAGAGAATTAATGCGAAATTTAATAGTTACGTCAACCCATGGACCCAGAGTTTATCCGTCCATGGCAACCTTCCTCCTCTTTCTGTTTATCAGCTTAGCCACAGCTTAGGAAACACTATTTGTTATCCGGAAAAACAAAATATTGACTTAATAGATATAGCATTATAATTTGCAGAAAGCATGAAACTATTTTGGGAGTTAAGTTAAAATTTAATCACCCGTTTTTTTATATTGAAATAATATAAAAAACCCTAAGACTTACGCTAATCAAAAGATCGAAAAAAAAGTGGAAAATGTTATAAATCGGAGCTTTTCTGTCTTATCTTTTAAACAACCTTTAGACATTAATCTTTTTAAGATGTCTTATGTATTTTAAAGATAACTAGAAGCCATCAGGCTTTAACATTTTACGCTAGGAACGTTATAGGTCTTCAGATCATACTTTCCGAGTGACTTATAAATGACTTATTTTTTACCGGCTGAACTTTCGCACCAAATTTTTTAACCGATAAACTAAATAATTACCGGCGGGAAAATGAAAAAAAATTCACTATTTCTTTGTAAAATAAGCCTCCGCCCTTTTAAACGTATTTACAAGCTTTAAAGAACATAATTCAAACTCCCTCTAATTCGAACGAATTTCAATGTCCCTTCTCCTATTATTTCCTTGTAAATGAACCTCCGTAATTCGAACTCTCAAAATATCGAACCATTTATCCGGTCCCTCGATGTTCGAGTAACAGAGTGCACTGTACATATGAAGTGTGATCATCGGATAAACCAAAAAATCTAATAGTCAGACGGTTGAAGAAAAAACAAGTCAGGTGTTCTTTATAGTTAATATCGAATTGGCACATTTTGTTAAATGAATTTTGAGGCAGGAAAAGCGATATCTCAACACGAGGGAAATAATCAAGCAAATATAGTTAACAGTATCGGAACATGGAATGATGGCGAAACAAAAGTTGAACAACAAAAAGCGCGATAATGATTTTAGCAGCCTAGGAAGGTATATGGCGATTGCAGGTAATAGTTCAAGTATGATGAGGCAGAAAAGTAAAAACTACAAGAATAATCGATTCCATGAAATAATTCCGGAAGACCTTACAACTCGAGGGAAATCATTGCGAAAAAACTATGCAATAATAATTCTTTTGTGTGTAACAGGAATATGTTATATCAATATGTATCTCAAGCTACAAGTTCACAGGCTATTATTCACAAGCTACTAATTCACTGTTCACTTCAATATTTCACTACTTCAGTTACTTCACTGACAATGAGTATCACCGACACTCCCTTAAAGGGGAGTATCAATAATATAATAAATGAAACCAGCAACAGTTGGACCTAAAAAACAAAAGCGACATGTGATGGCATTTCTCCCTGAATTTCTTATCTTATCTAAATGTCTAGAGATGGCAAGTCATTATGGGGCATATGTTTTTTCATCAAGCTTGCTATATGTGCAGTGGAAAGGTCAGTGAACCCTCCTAATTGACCATTTGGTCATCAAACCATTGCACCCTATGAATCTTAACAATTAGTATAAGGCAATAAAGGAATGAACGAATATGAATTGCACATACTTTATGTTACTGGTTGAATGCTTTTGAATTAAATCAAAGTTGTAACAACGTAAGCAATGATCTAAATAAAGCAAATGGTTTAATTAAAAGATAGTGGCAAACACTTGACATCTGAGAATCTCTTCAGCCGACATTTTTTTAAATTCCTATTAAGCTTAAAACATTTCATTCTTTCTACTCAACATAAAGGAGTATTTACAAAATATATCAGGCCTTCTTCACAAAGACAAAACTTTTTGTGATAAGTTTACGAAAAGGTCCAATGGTGTTCTGTATCACATGGTCTCCATATCTATTTGTTATAATTTCTAAGGATTTCGGGAGTAAAATGTACTCTCCAGTCATCTAGAATAAGGGTGGGTGGAATAATAGGGGGTTTGGAAAATTTCCTGATAAAAAATAATAGGGGTGGGTGGAATTTTTGCTGAAAATAAATAAACAGGGAGGATGGAATTTTTTCTCTCGAAATTTTCAAAACTTGTCCTACTTCTTGTCCTACTTCGAGGATTGGAGTATAAAACTAAGTCAATATTAGTATGTTAGAGCTCAGGTAAACGTTCATTTGGGTTTTTTAAAAAATCAACAACACAGAAAAGGCGTTTTATGAAGTTTTTTGCTTTTAATACGTTCCTTTACAATCTACAAACTTTATCATACATGCTCTAAAACTTACGCAGATGGCCGGGGAAAATTTTTACGTCTTAATGATTTTTCTGAGAAAAGCGTCCCTAATAAAAGGGGTATATGTGTATTAAATCTTAAAACTTTGAATACTTATTGAATCCTTATTTTGTTTACATGGTGTGGAATAATGGTATTTGTTAATTTTGGACATTTGAACATAAAATAAATTACGTTAAATTTTCGAATGGATAATATTTTGCAAATTTTCTAGCCCTTTCGCAAAATTAATTCTGAACAAAAATTATAGAAAGTGATGATTCACATTTTCCCGTTGTTTATTGTTTTGAATATTTTTTTGCTGTAACTTAGAATATATTTCCACTATACTGGATAGCTATCAGAGCAATCCAAAAATCGTATTGGAGAGGCCAACTGTTTCCAATTGATCCAATCGGATGTTGAATGGTACCACAATGTAGCAAATTGATATTGATATTGGCTCATCGAACCGATGTGATTAGTGTTTCCATTAGACATCGAAACAAGGAGGAGCGGACTTAAAAGCTATCCGATATAATGAAATCATAAACTTAGACATTTTTTCACTATATACTGCAAAAACATTGTCAAATTCCTGCACTAGCAAATAAATGCACTCAATCGTTTGAATGAGACAGTTCTTGAAATTTAATCCACGATATTCACAAAATCACGTATTGATTTTACCCAATCCCTATTAAAATGCTCTGGTCCAATTTATTCCACATCTTCTTATTCCATTTGTTTGTTGGTTTTCTGCTGAATGGTTAGCCATAACAGCCATTGTGGTATAGCATAAACAAAATTGTGCTGTTTTTGAAGAAAATTTTTACTTAATTATTGCATTTATGGTGAAAACTGCTTAGTACTCTTTGTTTAGACATTAAATCTTGAATTTTAATGAAAATAGACCCTGGGTAGTTTGGTATGCCTTTAAAACCATTACGGTTTGACCTTAAGCCTTTTAAAATGTTCGCACTGCTTTAAAGTTGGAGTTTATAATTGTTAGAAATAATGACATGCAAAATAATGGAAGAACCGGCACGTTTTATTACAATCTTTTGATCTGTTGATTTCCGCAGAGATATAAATTGAACACACGAGGAAGGAAAATTTACAGATAAATTGAACTGAAAACTGTTTTATAATCAAATGGGTTTCCCACAAAGTTCTTTCCTGCATTAACATCGGCATCTTTTTTTTTATTAGTAATTTTATATTGTGTCTGGGATACACCATTACATACAACATTTCATAGCTACTTTGAAAGAAAAAATCAAATTACGGAAATGAAGCTGTTTGATAACAGCGGCGGATCTAGGGTTAGTAACAGAAAGTGGAGAAGTGCAGAGTCATGAATTTCCAGTAAAAACAAAAGTGTTGATTAATTCATTATTTGCACGTATTGACCGTGCTCTCCTACATAAATTTCGACTAGGTTCTAGATCCGCGTCTGGATAACAATATCAAAAAGGCATAAGGCCCTGGGTTCGAGGTTGGGATAATTTTAATCATCTCAACGAACAGATCTTTTCTCCGTGGGCTTCATGGTATCTGAATAAATAGTATTAAGTTACCTTATTCATTTTCGAAAACTAATTCAAATAATTAAACTATTCAATTTAATATTTCCATAATGACTTCTTTACAGATCTGCACACAGGCTTGAAGGTATTCATTGATATTATTCTTATCTGCGCAGTTATTAGTAGTCCAACTATTACTTGGGATCACCTAAAACATCAGCGGCGGATCTAGGTTATGTCAAAAATTGTGGAGGAGCACATTAACATAAAATCTGTTTTCAGTTTGTATCACCAATGGGATTGCTTGCACGTTTTTCTTCCTTTTTTTCTTTTTTTTTCTTCTTTTTTCCCTCTCTAGATCCGTCTCTGAACATCACTGAGATGATTGCGACTTTTTTCTGGGGCGGCTTATAAATTTAAAGAAGAATATACAGATTGTCCAAAAATATTATAATATGTCGAATAAATAAATAAAAATCTTCAAAACGATACAGAAGTGTTGAAAATATTATAGGTGAAAAACAGAATTCATTCATTACGCGACATGAGTTTTCGTTGAGAAATCTAAAAAAATTGTATATATATTTGTAAAGATATGGAAATAACCATAGTTGATGAAGATATGACAAGGAAAAAAAATAATTTTAAAATCGCCTTGTTTTCTACCGTCTTTCTAATAAGAGTACCAGCGGGTACGTCCACGTCTCAGTTTGGTTGAAAATGAAACAATCGACGACGTCGTAAATACCGCTGAATATCGAGAAGTAGGAGAAACCTGAATTCTTTTTCGAGTTACTAACTCGAAATGCCAAAAAGGTAAAATTCACTTTCGAGTTACTAACTGGAGATGGGAGAAACATAAATCTCTTTAGAAGAGTTGGAAAAGCATAAATTATGTTTCGATTACCAAAGTACATGTGTGCCAAATAAGTAAGAGAAGAATATGACGATTGGATGGAAGAATGAGACAAACGTCATACAAAACTGTTTTTGCAAAAGTTTGTCTCA